>CAUEEP010000561.1:0-178226 GCA_958450365.1 Mesorhabditis belari | reverse complement strand
ATGGCCGAGTTGATGGCCGAGTTGATGGCCGAGTTGATGGCCGAGTTGATGGCCGAGTTGATGGCCGAGTTGATGGCCGAGTTGATGGCCGAGTTGGTGGCCGAGTTGGTGGCCGAGTTGGTGGCCGAGTTGGTGGCCGAGTTGGTGGCCGAGTTGGTGGCCGAGTTGGTGACTATTTTACGGTTTCTAAGTTTTCGCAGAAGCTCAACACTCAAATCCCCCAGCAAGATCTCATCGTCAGCTACATTTTCCGACCCCACATCGATAGGTTCTGATAAGCGCTTCTCGAGATTTCGAGCAATTTAGGCAGCGGTCAGGGTGCACTACTATTAGAGAGAATAAGGTAATTTTAATCTGAATGGAAAATCTTGGTAAACAAGCCAAACAACTTATAACTAAAGATAAGCAAACAAAAAATACAGCAAATATAAACCAGAATCTTTTTAAAATTTCAGAAAAGTTCTTGCAGAACCAATTTTTTTTTCTGTATTGCCAATCTCCTGAGACCTTTTGAGAAAAATAGACGCTCACTGGCAATCATAAAACAGAGTGTTTACGATGCGGTATCTCTCGAAATAGACACAGATAACGTCGGATAGCGCTAGTTAGATAGTGTTCTTCTTGCTTAGACAGTGTTCTTCTTGCTTAGATAGTGTTCTTCTTGTTTAGACAGTAAATGTAAATGTTGTTTAGACAGACAGCAGTTTTGAGTAAATGACAAAGAAATGCAAAACTTTTGTTCATCTGCTCTATCAAAATATGCTATTTTGTTACTTATCCGGGCACACGCCACACACGAACAAGGCAACAAATTATCGATTACACGCCCTTAAACACTGATTCTGATAGATTATAGATAATCTATCAGGTAACACTTATTCTGATAGATATTGAAGAGTTTTTTTTTTTGCCTAACGCTACGATCTTAAGCCTTAAGATCTAAGCCTCACACAATGGAAAAGTTAGTGAGAAGCAGCCTAACAGGAATCAAAAAACACAAGTTTATCAATCATAAGTCAAGCAAAAGTCAAGATTTGTATAAGTAACAATTGCATAAGCCAAATGTTTACCGATTAGTTTTGTTTGAAAAGAACACTCTAGTCACAGGAACCAAAAAAACAGTTTGTAAAGCCGAAACATAAAAAAACATTTCAGAAAAACCTTTCAGCTTGCGATTGAGCCTTTTCTGTTCGCTTGATTGTCCTAAATAGAAATAATCAAAGATCAAAATCCTTCTGAACGGTTGCAAGGATCACCCGACCTGTTCACAGCTGGGCGGAAAAAGCGCCCATGCAAAGCGATAAGCGCTTGATTTCTGACATTTCTGATAACATTGAAAAACAGATTTCGAAGAGCTGGTTGCTCAATATTTGATTCCAAGTTATTTTGGGGTTTTGACTAAATCTCCTGATGTCTGAAAAGAAGAGTATCGACGATTTTCTGCTGTTCGGTCGTTATGGCTTGTTGCTTGCGATTTTAATTGAGGTGAGAAAGGCCAAAATTGTTAATAAGCTTAACCGAAATAAAAACTCAAAGTTTTTTTGAGTTTAATGTAAGCTTCTCGGGCTTTGAAACATTAAGTTCTTTTGATTTCAGTTTGTGATGATCGTTGAATGTGGAAATTTGTTGTTTATGACATTTGCAGGTGAGAGAGATGTATAGCAAAAGTTTAAGATCATAATGAGACAGTTAGCTTACTGATTGCTTGCTTTGGCTTGCTGTTTGCTTGCTTTGGCTTGCTGTTTGCTTGCTTTGGCTTGCTGCTTACTGCTTGCTTGTTTCGGCTTGATGCTTGCTGCTTGCTTGTTTTGGCTTGCTGCTTGTTTGCTTTGGCTTGCTGAAAATTGTTAATCTGTTAAGTGGAAATTTTAAATAAGATATACGTATTCTAAATTCCCAGGTGCTGACGCTGAAATAATCTCTTGTCACAGTGATTCACCTGAAACAAATGTCACTTATTCATCTGATGATTATTGCGCAATGTTCAATCAAGACGATTGTCCTGATTCTAAATTTCATTATGATTTTCGTTCGGTAAACGTTGAGGTAATAATTGGGTTTATATTTCAGCAAAGAGCAATACAAGTTTAGTGGAAACTCCTCTGCGATAAGAAAGAAAGAGTCAAGGACAGCACGTCATATCAAGTGAGCTTTTTCAGTATAAAAGAAATGTTCAAAAGAAAAGAAAAAAAGAAAGAAAAGAAAGAAAAGAAAGAAAAGAAAGAAAGAAATAACTTTTTCAAAAAGTAACTTTGTTAGTTTTTCAATAACTTCCGAAAAGCTTGATGGCAATTGTAAATTTTGGTAAGATGATTCTAAAAGTTAAAGGACTCTTCTAGAAGTTATATAATAATAAAACTTCAATAAAAACTAGACAATTTGTGTTCTAATGAGCTTAGTGTTTAAAACTTGAAGAGATTACACTTAAGAGTGTAAAACCATCAGCTTAGATTGATCGCGATTTGAGGATTGTGATCAGTTTGATCGTGAGGAAATGCATTTCCTAGAAAAAGCATTTCCTAAAGCATTTCCTAATCAAAAAGTTACCGTATTCCGTCAAAAAATTAATTTTTAATACAAATTGATGAAAAGGTAAATTAGATTTCTTTAAATTATTTAAATATTGAATTGATAATTATTGGGTTGTCCAGTTATGAATGCGCGTTTTTTACTATTTTGTAAATTTTTCAAGATACCGAAATCAAGAAAAAGATATATATAAGTATTATTCGAAAGCTAAAGATCTCCCCTACATTTTGATATAAAAAGTTTTTGAATTTGTTCGTTTTTGGGCAAATTGACTGACAGAAGAAGAGGTGGTCAAAAAATGGAAGGGTGCCTTTGGATCAAGTTTTGGCTCCGCTCAAATTGAGTTAACCGTTTGATGTTTGGCCAATAGATATATCAATACAACTTTTTTAAAAATATAATGATTTCAGAGCATCTTTACTTTTCTTTTCTTTTCTGGGCGGTTATTTTACCCCATAAAACTTGAGGAATAGCTAAGCTGGAGTGGGTTTTTTTTCGAAAACGACCTCTCCCTTTGTGCAGTCAATTTCCCCAAAAAGTTGCATGAATTCAAAAACTTTTTATTCCAAAATGTAGAGGAGATCTTCAGCTTTCGAATGATATATCACACTCATATAATAGGTTGATGCATAAGTCTTTTCGTTTTTTTCGTACTTCTGTTAAAAAGTAACAAATTCACGAATTAATCTATAGTTTGCTCTATAAAAAGTGTTTTTTGTTCAATTTGCATCTTTTTAAATGAATTTCGGTTCACTTTCAAGCAAATTCGAGAGTGAAAAACGCCTTTTTCGTAAAAATCTATAAAAAACTCTACGGAAAAATTGGCTGAATGAATTTCTCTGAAATTTTGGCGAAATAAACTAACTTTATCAAACATATCAAACGTTTTTTTTCTCTATCTTTTATCTATTGACACGAAGATAGGTTTTCTTTAGCTAAGGTGTCTAAACCGCATCATCGAGTTAGCCCTTTTTGACTACCCAACTTCATACTCTCAAGAAAATCCAGGCATTAAATATTTTTAAACCCGTTTTAATGTTATTTTGCAGAAAAATAATTGCTTTTTCTAATGAAATCAACCGTAGTTTAATTGGTGCATTTGTTGGCTTGAAACGGCAGACGAAAAAGAACAAAAAGACTTATGCATCAACCTAATACATCTGTTCGATATCTTGAGAAATTTACAAAATAGTAAAAACGCGCATTCATAACTGGACAACCCAATAGTTGAATAGCTTGAAATTTTTTCTTATTTTGGGGACACTTTAGGAAACACATTAACTTTACTTGGTTAAAATTACGTAAATGTTGTAAATTAGAATGATATGTCATTCTATTTTTCAATAACCCCCTAGGGTTCTGCATTCTATTAGAAAATATCGTTTTATTTTTTACTCGAATCACCACTACGGATCATTACGGATTTTAGAGTGCTCATCGGAACTCGATCAAAGCGTTGAATCGACGTAAAAAGCTCAAAAAATAAGCTCAAACTCAAAGAAATGACCCGAAAGACTTCAAAAACCTCGTAAACTCTCAAAAGTGTCGTGATCTTTACAAGAACCGAATTATGCTAATGTAGGCATAGTAGGAACAAACATCGCGACTTGATAGAAACAAAATCGCGACCCGACAGCCCCAATCAACTTTGAAGCCATATACCGTAAATGCTGTATTAGGAATGACATGTCATTCTATTTTTCAATATCCCCTAGGGTATCATTCTATTAGAAAATATCATTTTATTTTTTTACTCAAATGACCAGTACGGCTCACAAAAGTATCGCTGCTCTGCTTCAGGTTTCAGGCTTTCAAACGATTGGCAAACGATTGGCTTTTAAAATTTTGAAATTATTGAAAATCTTCCGATGTGAAATGCTCCAAATAATTCTATTTCTTAATCAACAGCAAAAATGAGTAAATACGAAGCGGGAAATGCTTTAAAATATGTGCAAATCCGGTCAAGCAGCGATTCTGCTGAGAGGTTGGTACCTCAGAACTTCGACGTACTATAAAGGCCTAGGTAAATAGCCAAAAGGGTAAATAGCCACAAAAGGGTAGCCTCGCAGGGGCAACGGCAGGGAAACGGTCAAATTTGCATGGCATGACTTATTCTTTGATATTTGCCGTTCAAAAGCTTGTCGGTCTTTTAGTGGGGCTATTCTGGAGATGCATTATCGCCCTGGCGCCCAGCAAAAGAAAGGTGGGGTGATTTGGATAATGCAATGTTTGGTGGGTGGTAATACTAACATACCCGGGCGATAATGCATCTGTTTGGTTCCTTTTCTCGCAATGGAGCGGGGGGTACTATAATGCAATACTCCCAAAAAAACTATGAAGTAATATTAAGTAAGTGAGGTGTCATTCTAATACAGCATTTACATATTTACGGTAATTATTTATTCATCAACTCTAATTTAGATGATTGGCGCTTTGCTGGGCTCTGTCATTTGGGGTCGAGCCTCGGATCGTTTCGGTCATCGCCCAGCCATGCTCGTCACATTGATATTTACCGGTCTCTTCGGCATTGCATCGGCTTTTGCAAATAGCTTGCTAACTTTCACTATTTTACGAACATTTGGCTCCGTTTTTTGTGGTCGGTACGGGAATGTGAGTGTCTTTTGTTATTAGAAAAATGTGCTTTTCAGAGTGGCTAACACGTTTTCGGTGAGTTTTTCCCCTCTCGGTATCGGCAGGGTCTCGTTTATCCTCAACTGGTCACCAAATCTTCTTGTTGTCACAGGGATAGGTATGATTTTTAAACTAGAACTAGAACTAGAACTAGAATTAGAACTAGAACTAGAACTAGAGCTAGAACTAGAATTAGAACTAGAGCTAGTACTAGAACTAGAACTAGAGCTAGAACTAGAACTAGAACCTATTTCTTGAATAAATCCCATTTACAATTCAGATCTTTCGGGTTTTCTAGATGCATTGGCTTTGAAAGATTTTAAAACTGTCAAAAAGAAAAAAAAAGCTGGTAAAAGCTTATACATAGTCAGTCTCTTACCTCCGACAACTAGCCCTTTCTTTACAGTAGTGGCACTGAGTACATTAGGAGCTCTTCATCTTCGGTCTAATTGTCAATAGGCGTCCGACGGAAAAACAAGATTTGACCACATCAACGGTAACTTTTTCAGGATCTCGTGCAACACAAAAATAGAATTTTCGAAGTTCTATCTTTTGGTCTAAAAACTTCTGAAAAATTAGCGGTTAAGTGGCCACCTGTCGACACCAATTGACACCTATTGACACCTATTGACACCTATTGACACCTATTGACACCTATTGACACCTATTGACACCTATGACACTATTGACACCTATTGACACCTATTGACACCTATTGACAATCAGACCGAAAATGAACAACTCTAGAGTACATATTAAAAGAATAAAGATAGCATTATTATAGTAAACTGTTTGTAAACTTATTAACACGATTTTTATTGATCTAACCGTATTAGCAAAACTTTCAGCATATGTTTCACATTCGTGGAGAGCTTTCGCCATCATCATCAGTGTGGCCACCATACCGGCCAGTCTCATTATGGCCTTTCTAGATGAGACACCGCACTTTTGTTGAGAAACGGAAAACCCAACGAGTCGATGAAAGTTCTCGAGCGGATACATAACGTATTTTGTCATTAGTGACTCTTAAAATCAAGTTTTTAGATAAACAGACATGAGGTAGATGTTAAAGCACTTGGCGAGGTGTTTCGAGAGAAGAAACAACAGCTTGAGGTTGGCACTTGTGAGTGTTTACAATTCACTTATGTACTAGCTGTATGTACTGGCTGTATGTACTAGCTGTATGTACTAGCTGCATGTACTAGCTGTATTTACTAGCTGTATGTACTAGCTGTATGTACTAGCTGTATGTACTAGCTGTATGTATTAGCTGCATGTACTAGCAAGATGTTTATCTATTAGCAAGATGTTTATGTATTAACAAAGCTGCTTTTCACTTTGTTACCTTCAGGACACAGAAGCTACGAAATCAAAGACAGAAGCCTACTCTATTTTTCATCTCTTTTGCACCCCTCAACTTATTGCGTATACAGTAGCACTGTGTCTTAGCAAGTAAGCTTTTTTGGATATCAAAACTCAAAAAATTAAGCTTTCAAACTGGTTTCATCAGTTTCTCACTGCTTTTCAATTTGGAAAAGGTTTCTGGCTCGTTGTATCAGAATCTAATCATTGTCGGAGTTTTTCGCTACGGGTTTAATCTAGTTTCCGCCTTAGCTGAATATCGATTCAAATGGCTTGGAAGAAAAGTTAAGCTTTCTAAGAAAATCGTAAGTAATCTTGATTCTAGATAAGTCATCACATTTTCTGCGTTATCACCATGATTTTCTTGTTTGCTTCGATGATTGGAGATCTCACAAGTAAGTATTGGGTTGGTGGAAAAGTCCTTTCTGGTTTTGCTTTTGCTAAGATTCTGAAAATGCGTGTCTAGGGGTTATTTTTGACGCTGATCACGAAACACATCGAACTAATTAAAGTTTTATCCAAGTTTTCTCAATATCTGAAACTTCTCACCGATCAAATTTGATCGCAAAACGTACTCTTTTGTAGTCTTTTTCGTACACAAAACGTACGTAACGTACTCTCAAGTTTATTAATGTATTAGGTTGATGCAAAAGTCTTTTTCATTTTTTTCGTACTTCTTTTGAAAAATGACAAAGTCATCAATTAACCTATGGTTTGCTCTAAATGAAAAGTGTTTATTGTTGAATTTCCCATCTTTTTAAGTCAATTTGGGTTCACTTTCAAGCAAATTCGAGAGTGAAAACGGGTTTTTCATAAAAATCTATAAAAACCTCTATAAAGAAATTGGCTGAATCAATTTCTCTGAAAATCTGAAAAAATATCTAACTTTTTGTGCTCTATCTTTTATTTATTAACATCAAGATTGGTTTCCTTAGCTAAAGCGTCTAAAATGCATCATCGAGCCGTCGCCTTTTTTGACTACCCGACTTCAGGCTCTCAAAAAAATCTAGACATAAGACATTTTAAACTCGTTTTAATGTCATTTTGCAGAAAAATAATTGGCCTTTCGAATGCAATAAACCGTTGTTCAATTGGTGCATTTGTTACTTTTTAACGGAAGTACGAAAAAAATGAAAAAGACTTTTGCATCAACCTAATACACTACTGAACAATGAAATATCATATTTGAAAAAAAGATCGTCACTTTCGCGCGTCTGTAACTCCCTTGTCTTTACTGTATTTCTAAATATTAATATTACCATTGTGTAGCCCTTAAAAGAGCTTTCAGAAAATCTATAACACTAATAGTTTAAACGCAAAGACAAGGAAGTTACAGACGAAGCGAACGTGACGATCTTTTTTCAAATATGATATTTCATTGTCCAGTAGTGTACATTAATAAGAGCGTGCGTGTCTAGGGGTTATTTTTGACGCTGATCACGAAACACATGTTTTTAGCCTAGGTTTCTGCACGGAAAACTAACGAAACGTGAAAACAGCCATTTTTTGGCTCTGCTGCCCTTTACTAAAATAGCTGTAAAAACTTTTAGAAAAGAGATATCTCAAAACGGTTTTTACCAATCGATCCGTCTTGAATTCAGCTTTAGGATGAGCTATGAAACGTCAAAATTCGACAAATTTAAGATGCTCTCCCAAAAAATCGGAAAGGACTTTTCCATCAACCCAATACATACAGGGTGCGTCATAATTATTGCAACAAGATACTCAAGGCATTGCACACCAAGAAGTTTCACTTGAAGAAGATTTTTAAACAGAAATAGCTTTATTTAACAGTAACAAATAAGGAAACAAGAGATCATTCGATATGACCGCCTTTTGCCTTGATAACAGCCCTTAATCGGTTCGGATATGCCTCCACTGCGGCCCGAATGTCATCTTGAGGAGTCGCCTTCCATCCTTTGGTCAAAGACTCAAATGGTCAAAGACTTCTTGAAGGTCAAAGAGCAGACATTAGCCTCTAAGATTGCCCAAATGGAAAAGTCCATCACATTGAGATCCGGTGAGTTTGGAGGCCATTCATCCTTGGTAATCACTGAGGGAAAGTTGGCCACACCAGTCCTGAACCGTCTTCTTCGTGTGAGCGGGAGGCAATTAGGCAAGAATAAAGAAGATAGAACGCAACACAACAAAAAAGGGGGCAAAAAAAATAAGAAAGCTGTTTGGAAAACGGTCTTTGAACTCTTGTTGCAATAATTATGACGCACCCTGTAGAAGAAAATTTGTTTTTCTTTTTGAACTAACTCTGAAACAGTTAAGGTTTGGAGTTTGGAACAAAGAGAGTTTTTTTGCACTAACTCTGAAATAATTAAAATAAAAGCTTATAATATTTTAGATGCTCCAAGTTTATTTTCCCGAATCTTTCTTCCTAACTACAGCCGCCATCGTTGTGCAGCTCTTTGCCGTGCTTGGCATCATTTGTAATGAGGTTTGAATTGAGTGGATAAAGAATTACGATTATGATAATAATTCAAGGGTTTATTATGCATTTCATAATTGGTTTTAGGTACAATTTTCTAAACTAATCATACCTAGTAAGCCATTGAGCCATTGAGCAGCCATTGAGCAGCCATTGAGCCATTGAGGCCATTGAGCCATTGAGCAGCCATTGAGCCATTGAGCAGCCATTGAGCCATTGAGCAGCATTGGCCATTGAGCAGTTCTTGAGCAGATCCATTTAATGTAGTTTGGGTTGAGGGTTACATTTCTGCAGACAAACCAGTTAACGTAATTACGGGGTGCGTCATCATTATGGGCCTTTTTTTAGAGATGGTCAAACCAGATTTAGATTTTAGAGTGCTCATCGGAACTCGATCAAAGCGTTGCATCGACGCGGGCTTTTTGACACGTGCAATTTCTCAAAATTTGGGATTTTGACAAGAAGATTAAACGCTTCAAGGAATTGGGAAAAAATGCTGATAGAGCTGGTCGAGGAAAACGGTGTTCTGTAGTGATTCAGTCCAACATCAAAAAAGTGCGAGAGAGATTGCGTTGTAACCCGAAGCGATCAGTCGGCCAAATGGGAATTCCTAAGCCTAGAAGTTAAGGAGTTGTAACCACATCGAACAGTTGACTGTTCGATGTTGAACAGTTGAAAGAAAGCGCTCCTTAAACCATAGGACGATGTTGTCTACTTGCGTGCCACAGTTGCCGTTGACGTTGACAGTTGACGCCTTCCGGTCATGTCTTGAAGCTGACGTCACGTCACAGCGGAGACGCTGACGAAGGAGTTTTTGAAATTTGAGTTTTACACTTGTTAACATATAAATAAAGATTGTTAGAAAAACTTTGTCATCTTTGGGTGACTTGTTTTTCGATATCTTTGGGTGACTTGATTAGTACCGACTGATTTATCTGAGCCCATAATTATGATGCATCCTGTATTCTAATAAGATCTTTTATAAGATCGAATAAGATCCGGATCTTTTATTTTTCGACCGCTCTCGAAAGGGATTTTCTATTCGAGAGGTCCTTTGATTTTTCAACTATTTTAGACAGTATTTTAAAGAACATGAGAAAATCTACATGGTGCGGTATCAAGCTACATGGTGCGGCATTACCCGAACTCGTACTTTAGAGTCTCATCCGGTGCGCAATGGGTTAAATTGTCTAATTCTTTATGCTAATACAATTTGATAGTTTTTAACATAGAGAGAAACTTGTTAACAGAAACTTATTCGATAGCATTCGATAAAAACATTAGAAAGTTTTCCAAGTTTTGTCAGCCAAAGCTTCCAGCCGAATGGTTAGCTTTTTAGCAAGCATTCGGCTGTTTAATAGCCTGTTTGCTGTTTAATAGCCAAGCAAGCCTGTTGTGTTTTTCCAAGTAAGCCTGTTTTTTTCAATTTAGATCTTTCCAACGGCCCTTCGAAATACCTCGTATGCCTTCACGCAGTTCGTTCAAAGTATCGCTCCGATTCTCGCCCCGCATCTCTATTCAGTGGTGGGGCCCCTAATGCGATTAATTAATCTTTATTTTATTTAGCTTATAAGCTTATAAGCTAAATATTTTATTTAGTCAAAAAGATCTCTTTCAAACATCTCTTTTAGTCAGGAAGCCACAAATGGCTTCCACCTGTAATCATGCTCGCGTGGGTCTTTGCCGATATCATCGTTTTTGCTTTTTGCTATTCCTGAATCTCGAGGAAAACCCCTTGTCGACAAAATGCCCGACAACGAGAAACGATTTCGAATATTCCAAGACCGAAGAGATACCGTATCTGTAAAAAAGTTGGATCCATAAATGATAAAAATTGATTTACAACACATCAAACAGTTGATTCAATTTTATCATCCAGATTCTTGGCTTTTTATTGGGTTGTCCAGTTATGAATGCGCGTTTTTTACTATTTTGTAAATTTCTCAAGATATCGAACAGATGTATATGAGTGTTATATATCATTCGAAAGCTGAACATCTCCTCTACAGTTTGGAATAAAAAAGTTTTTGAATTTGTTCAGCTTTTGGGAAATTGACTGCACAAAGGGAGAGGTCGTTTTCGAAAAAACCCACTCCAGCGTAGCTATTCCTCAAGTTTTATGGTGTAAAATAACCGCCCAGAAAAGAAAAGAAAAGTAAAGATGCTCTGAAATCATTATATTTTTAAAAAAGTTGTATTGATATATCTATTGGCCAAACATCAAACGGTTAACTCAATTTGAGCGGAGCCAAAACTTGATCCAAAGGCACCCTTCCATTTTTTGGCCACCTCTTCTTCTGTGCAGTCAATTTGCCCAAAAACTGAACAAATTCAAAAACTTTTTATTCCAAAATGTAGAGGAGATCTTCAGCTTTCGAATAATACTCATATATATCTTTTTCTCGATTTCGGTATCATGAGAAATTTACAAAATAGTAAAAAACGCGCATTCATAACTGGACAACCCAATAAAATTTGACTTAAAGCCTCAGAGAGATTTAATATTGTAGTATAATAAATCCCGAGGGTTTCCCATACGACAAATCTTTAAGACATTTTTCTTGAGAAAAGCTCGCAAAAGGCTAACTTACAGGTCTTGACTCTTTTTTTTGTTACTTTTCTATTATAGTTTCTATTCAAGTATTAAAAGTTAATGAAAAGTATAAAAAAAGGGCTTAAATAGAAAATAAAAAAAATGCAAGTTATCTAAAAGAAAACAGCAACAAGAAAACTAGCCCTTATCATGCTTTTTATAAACGCTTGCTTGGGCTGTAAAAGATGGTGAGTACAACGCAATTTCTTAAAAAACACGCTGTACTCATGGTTATTTTAGATTTAGCTTTTTTCTTAATTTTTTGATTATTTCATGTGACGAGATGCCAGAAAGCGAAGATGTTCGAGACAAAGAGCAACAAGAAGGTGATACACGTGAGTTTTATTGAGGCTTAAGTAACGCTTGTAACAATCTATGAGCAATCGCAATTCTATGTAGCAGTGTAGCAATCTATGAGCAATTGTAGCAATCGCTTGTGGCAATCAAAGCTGATGATCAAAGCTGATGATCAAAGCTGATGATCAAAGCTGATGATCAAAGCTGATCAAAGCTTTCTATGAACTTTATGCATTTCGCTGTAACCACATCGAACAGTTGACTTATTAAAGAAATGCGAAATGCATAAAGTTCATAGAAAGTATAGAAGGGATAGCGAAATGCAGAGTTCCTAGAATGCATAGATAGAATCATTTGCATAGCAGAATCCCTAGAGTTGAGTTCATAGAGTTCGATGTTCTCCCTTTTCACGCTACCCCACTTTTATGTGACTAGGCTTAGGCTTAAACACTCATTATTGTCATTATAACACTCACACCCGGGGCTATTCAATTAAGATATCATTTAATGTATGTAGGCAATGCTTAGTGGCTAGTCAACTAAAGAAAGGGAACTCTATGCACTCTATGCAGTATATTTGTTACGTTTGAATCCGAAAAGTCGTCATGTTCCGAAGATACAAAAGGAAAAAGGACTCCTGAAGAAATCAATTTGTTGGCGCGCTTTACTTTGCAAAAGGAGAACGATCTGGACATCATCTACAACATTGGAAGAACCGGAGAAATGAAACGAGTGATCATCAAGGAAAATCTCTTTGAACTGTTGATGAAAACACACAAGGATCATGGACACGGACAAAAGGAGACATCATTTCGCTCAGCAGTCGGCGCCGAATCTCTCACCGGATCTCAAGGTATTTTTTGTAGCATTTGTTTAATTGCTTTTGTTTAGGGCACAAGCACTGTAATTGTACAAATGGTTGCGTAAATGGTCGATGCGTATGCCTCAAGTCGAACGTTTTGTGCAACAGTCGATGTCACAACAGCAATCCCTGCTCAAGGAGACATCATTTCGCTCAGCAGTCGGCGCCGAATCTCTCACATTCATTCTATTCATCCGAATCCGAACATGATGTCCGAATTCGAACACGATCATCATTATGTTCGGATTCGGACGTCCGAATTTTCTATTTTTCTATGAAAAATAGAAATATAGAATTGTAGGCGCCTATAATATTCCTAGCCTATGGCTCCGCACCTTAGAGACCTGATTCTCTCATGCTATCGCCTGATTCTCTCACGCTATCGCCTAATTTTCCCAGCTTTGGTCTTCTATTCTTCTATTCTTCTATAATATCTATTTTTATATAATAATATGAATGATACTAAATATTTGATGGCTGAGAACCACTCATTGAGAACCTAGAACCACTCATTCAAAATCGGCTACGAAATATCAGTGCCCGGAAAAAAGGTGGTCATCGGTTTGAGTCTGGAAAAATTTTCTCGTTCATTTTTTAAGGTTCATCGTGGTGTCAGAATTGATTTTGCCTCAGGCGCCACACAAAAAGTTAATTTTTTTGATGATTTTGTGAATAGGGGGTCATGCATCCGGCCGGGGAACTCAAAGTCCCCGGCCGGGGAACTCAAAGTTTGTTCTTTTAATGTTTTAGTCGCAATTTCAGTTTGCATTGTTGGATTGACTACTTCAAAAAGCTTGAAAATATGGTTAATTTTTGAAGGAGAAAACCCGTTACCTATGGACATTCAATTAGGATTCGTTTTAAGAATATACCGCTCAATTTTCGATTAAGCATGCTCTTGGATTTCTTGTTTCTAACGAAAACCATTTGAGTTTTGCCAAGTTTTGCTAATGAAATAATATGAAAACTTTTGCTTGTTTTGCCAATGAAATAATATGCCAATGAAAGTTGCAAATAACTGACCACAATTCACAACCTTTCGTGCTCTTTGCAAGTTTATGTATTTTGAGAAAGAAAGAAAGAGAAGAAAGAGAAGAAAGAGAAGAAGGAAAAGAAAGAAAGAGAAGAAGGAAAAGAAAGAAAAGAGAGGAAAGAAAGAAAGAAAAGAAAGAAAGAAAAGAAAGAAAGAAAAGAAAGAAAGAAAAGAAAAGAAAAAGATACTTTTCGAGTGTAAAAGACTTGAGATCGCGTAACGATCGAAAGAACGAAAGAAAGCGAAAAGAAAGGAAAAGGAAGCAAAAAGACACGCGATGTGTGAATTTGGGAACGGGTTTTTCCCCAATAATTTATCAATATCTCGTAAAGATAATCTTTTTCTTTTTAGGATTTAGTTGTAAGTTATCAATATTTAAAACTTTTAGTTATGCCGTTCAATTTATAGAATATACCGCTCAATTTTCGATTAAGCATGCTCTCGAATTTCTTGTTTCTAACCAAAACCATTTGAGTTTTGCCAAGTTTTGCCAATGAAACGCAAATAACTGAATAACTGTAAGTTATCAATATTTATAACTTTTAGTTATGCCCGAGAAGAAATGCATCGACGATTTTTTGTTATTTGGACGATATGGCTTTTTAACGGCGATTCTCATTGAGGTTGATTGCTAAATTTGTTAATTACACAATAATTTGTGTAGTTTTTAATAAATAACAATTTAACATCAATAAATTACAGAAATTTACAGCTTGTGATGGTGGCTGAATGTGGAAACTTGTTGTTTATGGTTTTTGCTGGTGAGTTCTGGAGTTTATGCTATTTTGATGGATTTTTATTGCAAAATAAAGCTAAAAATAGCAAAATAAAGACTATAAATGAATGCAGAAACAGTGAATTGAATTGTGAATTGAATTTGTGTTTAGATAATGAATTACTTTGCAGTTTAGGTGCTGATGCTTTGATCATCACTTGTGACAAAGATGGCAGCCTCGTAACGACCCGCGAAACGTTTCTCAATGATGGATTTTGTTCACAGTTTAACACAGGGAACTGCACAAATCCGGCTCTACAGCATGATTTTTATTCCGTGAACGTTGAAGTAAGTTCAAATAAAAAAGCTTTCTACAAAAGCTTTGTGTGTTTAGTGGAATCTGCTCTGTGATCTGAAGAAAGAAGTCAAAGACAGCACATCTTATCAGGTTTGATACCTTAAATTTGTCTTTATTATATTTTACGTTATAATACAAACGTTACAATGTTATAATAGAGCATCTGCCGTTATAATAGAGTAATATAAAAAGGTCGAGGGTTCAATCTCCCTCTCCAGAAATCTTTCATTGACATTCCTTACTTTATTACTAATGCTCGTGTTTTGATCTTCAAATAGGAGCTCACGATTGCGAAGAACCGGGTATTTCCTTATCTTTCTTCCTTTTTCTTCTCCCTTGTATTTCCTCTTTCTTCTCTACTTTCTAAAAGATACCGGATAGCTCTGTGGTTACAGCATCTGCCCGGAAAGCAAAAAGGTCAAGGGTTCAATCCCCTCCCGAGCTCAATCCCCTCCCGAGCTCAATCCCCTCCCGAGCTTTTTGTTCAATGGCCTACAAACGTAAGATATTGAGCTTAAAAGTTTTCACCATATCTCTTTAAGGCTAAAAATGAAATAAACTGTATTTTATAACTATGGGCCAAGGCGCTAGTCAAAACTCCATAATGACCCTAAGTATTCTCCTTGTTAGAACAACTTGTAATGATTGAAATTTTTATTTTTTCCATTTCCTATGTGTAACATGCGCAAGAAAATAATCGTTGACAACTTAGCTGCTAAAGAAGTTAGCTAAAGAAGCTAAAGAAGTTAGCTAAAGAAGCTAGCTAAAGAAGTTAGCTAAAGAAGCTAGCTAAAGAAGTTAGCTAAAGAAGTTAGCTAAAGAAGCTAGCTAAAGAAGTTAGCTAAAGAAGCTAGCTAAAGAAGTTAGCTAAAGAAGTTAGCTAAAGAAGCTAAAAGAGTTTAAAAAAATCAAAAAGCTTCTTATAAATTTTAGATGATCGGCTTTCTGGTGGGATCGATTGCTTGGGGTCGAGCTGCTGACCGTTTTGGGCGAAAACGATCAATGATCATTTCTTTGATTTTCACGGGACTCCTCGGGATCGCATCTGTTTTCACCCACGATATTCGCATGTTTACCATTCTGCGAACGCTTGTCTCCTTTTTCGTGATCGGCAGTGGAATGTGAGTTGAGCACTTATACTAGCTGTATGAGTGTACTACACTTATAAGCTTCAACTTCAATTCAATTCAACTTTAACAATTGTTTTACCGTCGTTATCTATTTTCTAAAGAAAATAGATAATCAAAGCTATCTAATAGCATAAAAGGCTACATGAAAATTCATTTGAAAACAGTTATAAGGTTACAATAATTGAGAAATTCATAGAGGTTACAATAATTGATGTTCTGTCCAACTTACAACTTAGTTTTTGGGGTTTATCTTGTCCGTAGCTTCGCGAACTGGTTTAATTCCTTTTTAATATGAAAATTGCGATAATTTTCTATGAAGTATTTCTTTATACAAATTATAGGATGCTTTTGGGATTTTTATTAGGTACTTGCAAAAGAAATTGCGGGTTAAAAAAAGCCACTATACAACGACTGTAAGTAATCCGATCCGGGTTGATTAGTATTTTTAGAAACTCCAATATCTTCTCTTTTTTAATGATATAAAAAGAATTTTACGAAACTTTCTTTTGAAAGGAATATTCCACCAAATTTGTTTTAGTTTTCTGTAAATAGCTTTTGTTAAATTTGGGCTTCTAATCTGTTAACAACTTGTCAACAACCCCCACACCCCCCCCACCAAAACCCCCACAACCCCCCCTACCAACAACCTCAACCCCCCCCTTTCTCCACCACCTTTTTTCAAAAACTTTTTCCCAACACTTTTTAACAACAACTTTTTGTCAACAACTTTTTGTCAACAACTTTTTGTCAACAACTTTTTCTTTAAATAAAAATATCAACTAAACCAAAACTTAAAAAAAAATTTAAAAAAAAATTTAAAAAAAAATTTAAAAAAATTTAAAAAAAAATTGTCAACAACAAACAAAATAAAAAAAAAAAAAAAACTTGTCAACAACAACTTGTCAACAACAACTTGTCAACAACAACTTGTCAACAACAACAACAACAACAACAACAACAACAACAACAACAAGAACTTTTGACCAGGATTTTGTCAAAAATAATCCTTTATTATAAGTTTTAAGCCGCCGCCAAGTTTGGTACCTTCTTAAAACGTCTATATTCCGCTCAGAAACAATTATTATAGAATTCTTTTTATATCGTTAAAAAGTGAAGCTATTGGGGTTTCTAAAAATACTAACCAATCCGGATCATTTTTACTTACAGTCGTTGTATGATCGTTTTTATGACCCGCAGTTTCTTTTGCAAGTACCTAATATTAAAGGCTTGAAAGATGCACCCAAAAAAACCGCTTGATACGCGACTCAATCTACAGCTTTTCATGAACAGATTTTAAGGGCTCTCACATGATTTGTTTGACTCTTTTCTAGTTAAAAAGCTTAAAACAAATATTTTTCAACAAAAGCCTTTAACCATGTAATGTTTTTATGAGTTCTGGATGAATCAATCAGCTTCTTAAAGATGAATTTTTCTTGAAACTGGCAAATTTCATCGGTTAAATTAAAGTTAACAAAGTTAATTTAAAGAATTATTCAAATGTTACTCTTTAGGCTTAAATTTATTAAAAAAAGAGAGAAAAGTGATTTCAGTTTGAAAAGAAAAGAAAAGTTAATTAGAAAAAGCTTGAATAATGTTGTGCACCAAGAATTTTCTTAAGCGCACCTTCCAAGCCTTTAATAAAAACCTTAAAAGCATCCTATAATTTGTATAAAAGAAATGCTCCACAGAAAACTATCGCATTTTTCATATTAAAAAGGAATTAAACCAGCTCGCGAAGCTATAGCCAAGATCAAGCCCAAAAGCTGCGAGGCGATAATTTGCAGCCATCCTGTATTTAGAGTTGCCAACACGTTCTTCGGCGAGTTTTTCCCGTCCCGACATCGGCTTATCTTAGCCTACATTCTCAACTGGTCACCAAATCTTTTGGTGGTCACCACCATAGGTTGAAAGGAAAAAAAAAAATTCTTACTTCCTATTAACTATTTAGCCTATTTCTCTCAAACGTGGCGAGTTTTCGCGATTGTGATCAGCGTGATCACCCTACCAGCCATGTTAATCATGTGCTATCTCGACGAGACGCCACATTACTTGCTGCGAAGTGGTAAACCGGAAAAATCGATTGAAGTGATCAGACGATTTCATAAAGTAACAAAAAGTAAAATTATTAGGTACATGCATAAGAAATGCGGATTTCAACATTTTCATAAATTTCCAACGATAGAAACTTGATATCGATGAATGTTATAAACTATTTGAAAGCTGTAAATCTTCTTTAGAAAATAGGCTAAAGCGTGTTTCGATTGATCGAACCATTGAAGAAATTTCGAGGGCCAAATGCGAGTGACCAAAAAAGGAATCGAGTCACTTTAGGGACAAGTTTAGTGTGCTCAAAATAGAGTTAGCTTCCCAAAATTGAAGCTTTATAAAAAAAGGATACCTTTTTCTTATATCTTTTTAATATTAGCAGCTGCCAAGCCCGCACTATGCTCTTGTAGGAACTCATGAAGCATGACATGACGAATATGTCTGCCACTTCTGGGGGTTATTGAGGTCATGGGGCATGATGGCATTTTGACCACACTAAACTTGTCCCTAAAGTGACTCAATTCCTTTTTTGGTCACTCGAATTTGGCCCTCGAAATTTCTTCAATGGTTCGATCAATTGAAACACGTTTTAGCCTATTTTGTAGAGGAGATTTACAACTTTCAAATAGTTTATAACATTCATCGACTTCAGGTTTCTACCATTGGAAATCTATGAAAATGTTGAAATCCACATTTCTTATGCATGTACCTAATACAATAAAAAATGGAATTTATAGATAAACAATGAGAAGCTCGATTTGAAAGAGTTGGAGGAGGTGTTTCGAGACGAAAACGAAAGCCAAGAGGTTTCACTCATTAACCAAGAATATTTTTCTCTAAAACACAAATAAATTTAACTAGCTATTGCTAGTTTTGTGATCTAGTTTTTTATGATTATGATTATATTTATGATTTGATATCTCAATGAACTTAAGAAAGTAACGGTGGAATCCTATTCGTTTCTTCACCTCTTTTGCACTCCTCAACTCATCGGTTTAACGCTAGCTACCTGCTTTAGCAAGTAGAAACTGTCGATTATCGAAAATTTACCAATTCAGCTTTGAAGCCGGCTTTATAAGCTACTCGTTGTTGTTTAACTTGGAGAAGATCACCGGATCGATGTATCAGAACTTGCTCATCGTCGGCACTGTGCGCTACGCGTTCAACCTGCTCTCAGCGTTCGCCGAGTACAAGTTAACTTGGCTAGGCAGGAAGGTGAGTTTGTTTCGTTTTTAGGCTAGTTAATTTCTTTGGCTATTTAGTTGTCATTTTTTTTGTTGATTATTGATAATTTCAGACGACTCACCGTTTCTTTTGTGTGGCCACAATGATCGCCTTATCAATCTCGATAGCCGGCCAGCTTTTGGGTTAGTTATTCAAGAAAATAATATTTTGTAAAGAGACGAAAGTTTGACAATAAAAAAAAGTATACTATTGGGTTGGCGAATTGAAAACTGCCGGACTTTGAACTAAAATTTATTCAACATAAAACCATGAATTCATTCCAAATAATTTCCATTATTATTGACGACTTCTGCCCATTTTACAGGCAATTTGCGGATTTTCGGATTCCTCTTTCGTAGTAGGATTTTGGTTTGTGTGTGAGACAAGTGTGAGACTCAAAAATGGAGGACTGGAGATGTCCCAGTTTGAGCATTTCAGCACTTTCTTCAAAAGAAACCCATTTTGGTGTCAATAGAAAAGTTGTAGAGAATCAAAAATTAGGCTTATAGCCAAATTTCCAAAAAGATACACTTAGTAGTTTCGCTTAAAATGCAAGTTTTGTGAAAATTCGTAAATTTGGCATTTCTTGAAAACTAGTTTTTGAATCGTTCTGAAAATTTGGCTATAAGCTTAATTTTTGATTCTCTACAACTTTTCCATTGACACCAAAATGGGTTTCTTTTGAAGAAAGTGCTCAAACTGCGACATATGACAATAGCCGGCAGTTTTCAATTCACCAACCCAATATTAATACTTTTCCAGATGCTCCTGAGTTTCTTGCTCGGATCTTTCTGCTCACAACGGCCGCTATCATCATTCAACTTTTCGCCGTGTTAGGCATCATTTGCAACGAGGTAAAATGATACTTATACTAGTACAGAGTAATTGTCATTACTCTAGATTCAACTCTAGATTCAACTCTAGATTTACCTTTTTTTACTTTCCAATTTGAAAGTTTATAAACAATAGGCGTTTCCGACAGCACTGCGGAACACAGCCTTCGCGTTTACAATGTTCATTGAGAGTATCGGGCCGATTCTTGCTCCACACCTTTACTCTATTGTGAGTTTGCTTTGCTTTATGCATCTAATCTATACAATTTGTCAACTTTGAAACATTCTTTACAAAGCCAGGCTCTAATCTAGTTCAATCTGGATCTAGCCTGATAAAAAAATACTTTTGAACAACCCTGGCTTGTCTTTAAACCATTCTTTTCTAAAACTTCTTCCAATTCTGACTGTGATTTAAATTTTTTGATTCAGTTGTTTTCATTTTTCAGCGTAAAACGCTTTAAAAAGTTAACGTTTTCACTTTCTTATAGTTTATTTATTTAAAGTTTTTCTTAATGCTTTAAAAAGTGAAACTAATGTTTAAGGGATTAACCTATTCATTAGATCATTTTAAAACTAGAATTAAGTATAATTAAAAAATTTTAGTCGGGTGATCGAAAATGGCTTCCCACAGTGATCATGCTCGCGAGTGTCTCCATTGATCTCATAGTTTTCACGCTGACGATTCCGGAAACTCGAGGAAAACCCCTTGTTGACAAGATGCCCGATAATGAGAAGCGATTTCGACTATTTCGAGACAAGAAAGTTGCAGCCACAATAGAAAGCCTTGAAATGACTTAATAAAGCTCAGCAATTTGTCTAAGTCTAATGTTGACAAAGGTTACAGAGATTTACCGTTTAGAAGTTAAACTAAGCAAAGAGAGCCAACTAATCGAAGAGAGCTACCAACGTTAATTACCACATTAATTATTAGGTCCAATTTGTTTTATTAAACTTTTTACAACCTTCATTGTGATCTCGTACTTTTTGTTGAAATGACAAGGTTCATTTTATCTCTGGAAACCTAAAAAGGTTAAAGCCACAAGTTTGAGTCAATAGTACTAAAGCAAAGAAAAAATTAGAGTTATCTTCAAACATTGCCTATGACAAACGCATTAATCTCGACCTTCATCTATTGATTCAAATAGGTTAAACAATCTTTTTACGCTCTTATGCTCACCTAGCTTTGAGCACGTGTTCTTCGGGAAGAACAGCTTGTTGTCGTTGATAGAACAGAGCATGGTTCGCTCCGACCTTGGCACCTGGCAACTTGGCAAGTTCGTGAAGCGGTTCAAGCGGGATCCCACCAATCACCGGAAAACAAGAGAACCAGACCAACTAATCAAAGAGAGCTACCCACGTTAGTCACTAGAGTAATTATTAGTCCAATTATTAGATCCAATTTGTTTGATTTTATACTAATTGCACAGAGAGTGCTAGAAAGATCGAAAACTCGGGTGTGCCATAATTACACTTCCAAGAGTCTAGCTCAGCCAAAATCAAACCAATTTCTCTGACTTTTTTTAAAAGTTAAATTTTGACTAGGTCTCCTGTAGTAGTGCCCAATCTTAAGTCGATTGGAGCACACATATTTTTATCTAGACTTTCAAAGTTGAGAGTCGCACTTTCGTTGGCACGCAATGGTTTTCGGTATTTAAAGCACCATTCTTGCCGCAAATCATTCTGAATTTGGTTTTTCTTGCAATGAAAGCGCCAATCAAAGCTCGTCATGCCGTTCAAGTTTGAAGAATCATAAGAAGAGAGGATCAAACCAGCTTCATTCTGTAATCTACCGAAAAAACAACAAAACAACGGAAGCGCCGCTCGCAACTTTCAGAGTCTATATAAAACTTAGGAAATCAAAAATAGGAAATGAAACTTCATTTTTTTCCATTCTTGTTCATTTCATTTTATTCTTTTTACATTTTTTTCAACTAAGAAGTAACAAAAACAAAGCTTCCACCATAGAAAATGATAAAAATCACTTAGCTTAACATTAGTTGGCAACAAGTTCGTGGAGTAGATCGTCAGGAAGCAAGTTGGTCTAAAAAAACTCTACAAACAAAGCTTCCGCCACAGAAAATGCTGTTAAAAACTTAGCAACTTAGCTTTATCCTCTTTGTTTCCTGCAAAAACAAACGAACATCATAAAAACGCAAAAAGAATAAAATGAAATGAACAAGAATGAAAAAAATGAAATTTCGCGCAAATTAGGAGGGGTACTGTAGTTTTAACATGCTTTAAAGCTCCAACCCAGGATTTTCTCGGAAAAATGGCGCAAGTGCCTGGAGTGGGCTTCATGTGGTGAACGAGGGAAGAAAGTGCAGTGACGGGACACTGGATGACTACTTTGGTCCCGAGAATCACACAGATATAATAATGTATACCAGAGTTACCGGTGACTTATTTTGCACACACATAATCACAATTTACACATTAATACCTAGGGAATATTCTTTCGTTTGTGAGGATGGGACGATGTAGGAGACGATGTAGGAGACGATGTAGGAGTAGAAGGCTACCCGCTTTATATGTGCTAACCCCTTAGACAAGGCTACCCATTTGGATCACTGGTCATCCTAAATCCCGAGGGGAAGGGGCCGGAGGGAACCAATCTTGGGAATCAGTTCACCATATGGATGCGGTTACCCTACAGCACTCGGTATATACTCTAGGTGAGTTGTGTGTGGAAAGATTTTGAACCTAGTTTTACATTGGAAAATTGTTCCAAATTCTTTCAAATTGTTCTTCCAAATTTTTCCCATAAAAATTGAAGAGAAACAGTTGCTCTTTCTTTCACTAATCAATCACAGATCCCAGTGTTGTTGTTTCAATCCAATTTAGTTTTTTCAAGTTCACTCTCTGACTCATTTTCTTTCAGAGAAACCTTGTACACGTAAAATAAACAGAAATCTTATTGTTCAAAGGCTCTATTTTGACATTCACCATTGATGGCTGAGGATTGGTAAGTTCTAATAGGCTTCTGTAGCTAAAGGAGTTCATGAATGGACTGATTTGTCAGGGCAGCTTAAAACAAAATATGATTTTAGTATAAATGAACCCATTGCCCGCTCAAATTTCATCAAAGGGATTATTCTCGGACTGTTACTTGGAGTCTCTGCCAGTGCTGTCGTCTACAAAATGTTCGAGAAAAATTGTTGCTTTAATTATTTTTAAGTTTCAGCTCTCAACCCTCTAATCTCACACACACAAGGAGTCGATCGACCAGAGATTTGTGAGATTTATGAGTGTTCCTTAATTTCTAAACATTTCTAGGGACTCATCCGACAGCGAGGCGTCCACTCTACTCAGACTTTGCCGATTTCAACTGTGAGTTTCTTCTTTGCAATAGCAAAAAGAACCAGCTTCCAGGAACACAACGAAGATAAAGCTGAAAGAGGAAAAGTGGGTTTTAGTATAATAATTTGTTCAATTTGTTTAGAGAAATTTCCGAAGCTCTCAAAGCGAATCTGACTGCTTGTGACGAGGGAAACAGTAAGGAAAAGGAGTGAGTGAGCTTGTTGCAGATCAAGTTTGAGCTTACTATGATCCTAGAAGCAGATAAAAAAACAACGGTTTACCTGGCCAATTTTTTATAGATTTTTCAGCCAATCAGTTGGAACTAGAGCAGACCAAAACTTGGCGCCACGACTCGAACCAGAGACTCGAACCAGAGACTCGAACCAGAGACTCGAACCAGAGACTCGAACCAGAGACTCGAACCAGAGACTCGAACCAGAGACTCGAACCAGAGACTCGAACCAGAGACTCGAACCAGAGACTCGAACCAGAGAGCTTTCGCTCGCCAGGGGACCGAGCTAACCACTACACCACAATGCACTTAGTCTCCCTTGCTTCAGTGGGAGTTAACTTCCTTAGTTAGTTAGCTCCAGACAGTTCCACACGTCTCGATATATAGGCCTGGGGTGCGCTCGAAACCTGGTATGAGCATCTTAGCATATCTTAGCAAGCATTGCAGAGGCCATCCTGCTGTGGTCGCCAGTTGAAACTAGAGCAGATCAAAAACTTAATCAGCACCGCCGGGACTCGAACCCGTGACCTTCCCGCTTACCGGGCAACTATACTAACCATTACACCACAACGTACCTCCTGCCCCTTGCTCCAAAAGGATTTAACTAATCTCTCAGAACTCTCCAATTGAGCCTGGAAAGCTGTCGAGCCAAGAATGAAGTGTTGGAAAAGGAGAAGTAAGTGAGATTGAAAAGAACTACATAAAAAACTTTCAGAACTACATTGAAAACAAAGCTGAAAGAAGAGAAGGCATTTCCAAAACTCTTTGATTTTCAGAAACGCCGCCAGACAAGAGCAAGCTCAAGCAGCCAAACAACTGACTACATGTGAAGACAACATGTTCGTTTTTGATCACATCATAAAAGTTTAAAGTCAAATTATAGGAACCAAGCAAATCTCAACAATACGTGAGTTTCAGGATTCTTTCTTTTTAAGTAAAATTCAGGAAGAACTTGGCTATTTGCACAGAGGAAAAGCAGCAACTGGAGAAAGAGAAGTTTGAGAAGACTAATTGAAGAATTTCTATTCCATTATTTTCAGTTGGGTCTACTACAAGCCAACAAAAGCTTATTATTACTATCGGGTAGGCCCTAGGCTTGTGCATTTTTGGTTTTTCAAAAAGTGTATAAACGAAAATCACTTTTTAATTCTTTAGAATCGACTTTTAAAAATTTTTCTTTCTTTCTTTAACCATTAGATCTTTTTCAAGCTCGAAGGGTAAGAAGAAATTTTGAAATAGTTGAGGTCAAGACTTTGTACATGTCTAACTTTGTACGTCGACAATTCACATGGCTAGCAGACACTACTGTTAATGCTTAGAATGATCAACTCAGGGCTTCAACTACGACGTTTACGGTGATCTGATCGTCTATACTTGGCAAGAAGCCGAGAGAATTTGCGACCAAAAAGGAGCCCATTTGGTCTCCATTCACAATAATGAGGAACGCTCATTCGTCAACAGTGAATAAAAGCATTTAAAAATTTAATTGAATGTTTCTAGAAATGATTCTCTCCGATATAAAGGCGACCAACAAAAATTCCACTGATGAGAACCCCTGCAACGCTTCCGAGTTCTACGTCTGGATCGGGCTTCATTTCGAGAATGGGAAAAGGCGATGGAGTGATGGAAGTGCTGACGATTACTTCGAGGAAATTGCCTACACAGAGGCAACGCAGATACATTGGGTGGTTGGTGGAAAGAGACGACTGGGTTTAGATCCCGAAAATCAATTCTGCTGAAGCTGCATTGAAGCTTGGTTTCGGTTTATTTCGCCGAATTCTTGACTGACTTGAACTTTGACTACTAAAAGAAGAGTATTCACCCAATAGACTTGGCTAACAAGGCCTCATTAAGAAGCTTGGCAAGACCGTTGTTTTATGATATTCAGTTAACGAATCTCTGTTTGTCTCCGTAATTTTTCGTTATCTCGTTTGTGAAGTCTAGCAGACACCAATAGACTAAAAAAATCACATACTTTTCATTAACCTGTTCAAAAGGACTGATTAGTCGATATTTTAGAAATAAGATGTGTGTTTTTGAATCTAAATTTATAGGATGTGTACTTTGGAAGTGCATGGAATTCTAGACAAAAAGTTACAGCGAACTTTTCAGTGGATAGAAATCTGAAAGACTGTGTACTACTTTATTTGCGTTGTACTCTTTCTGTTCAAAATCACAAGCTGTTTTAAGCCTAGTGTGTAAAAAAAGTTTGTTAGTTTTTTTTTATCCAACCACACTTTCAGATGTGCCATGATATCGCCAATCAGGAGGAATTCTCGATTTGGCAAACGTCGAATAAAGAGCAAAAGAACTCGAGATTTGTCTGTAAGCGGTTGACTTGAAAATAAACAATTATAAATTATAAACAAACACAAACAATTATAAATTTGGACCTTTACAGTTAACGGAGGGGGGGGGGGGGGGGGGCATGTTTTTGACCAACTTGCAGCCCGAATTTCTGTTAATAACCTTTGATAAAACAAATAGTTTGTGAAAGCTGACGTTCTAAGCTATCTAAATCTTATTAAAACTTCCTGATCTGAAAAGTTTAAGGTGTTAAAAGCTGGAAGTTGGTCAAAAAAATTCGCCCCCGCCAATAATCGGTGCCACCGCGTAAAGATCGATTTTTTTAAACATTTTAAGGTCTGATCACAATTTTAAAATGTTAACTTCTGATCATAATTGACAAAATAATAGCTGAGTTGTTCATTTTTTGACGAAACCTTTCCCAGTCTAATTGAGAGATCCAGAAATGGAAACAAAAGCTTCCATTTTTCACTTTGATTCGATCAATTCGATAATCAACAATTTTCTGTTGCAAAAGAAACAGCTCTATCTCTATGAGTTCACCAATTGTATTTCTATTTCTTAATTTTTCTCTCAAAGTTGGTTTGTCAATGGTAAAGGGATCCAATAATACCAATAATTTATAAATTGAACAATCCAACACCGGGTTGTTCAATCAAATCAATCAAATTCAAGGGGCGGGCCGACGGACCTTTTATACGCGCCCCGCCCCCTTTGCCATTGACAATCAAACTTTGAGCTCAAATAACTTGGTGCTCAGATGTCCAATTTGAATAGTTTTTCTACCAATCGATAGAAAAAGACTTGGCGCATCCATTGATATCAAACATTTAAATGGAACAACCCAACACCAAGAAATGTTTTGTATGGGATTTTTACGTTTGAATAGCCATTTGACGCAGAAAAATGTGCTGAATTCAATGGTGAAAAAAGTATCAAAATCCGTCTTGTAGATTTTTTAAAATCGCATTTTATCGAAAAAAATCGGTCCTTTTACACAGAAACGGTCAAACTCACCTGCATTTGAGCCTCTACTACTCGATGATAACAAAAAATGAGGAAATGCCAGGGAGTAGACTTTGTCAAAATGTTGTCTGTGGTCATTTTGAGACCAAAATCGTATTAATTGGTCAACTCTCAAAAAAGTTAGAACATTTTGAAGACAAAAATGACATTTGACGAAGAGCGGTTGCAAAGAATTTTTTTTCATTTCGTTTTTCTTCTTTTTTCGAGCTTACTTTATCATTTTCATGTCATAATAAATGTTTTTTTTTCAGATACCTCATTGATGACCAGATCAATCAACACAAGCATAAATATGGATTTCACGAGGTTATGTTTTTTCTGTGGTTGTGGTTTAAGCGTGAAAGTTTAGTTTTGCTTCGATAGCAGCAACCGGATGGATGTCAAGAACCATGGTTTAGATCAAAAGTGTGTAAAGGTACGTTTATTTAAAAATTATGAAAACAAATGCATCAAAAAATAGGAGTAGCAGTTAAAAAAATTTAATTAAGGGAGCAGTAAATCTTTGTTAAAAAGTAGAACGCGTTGTGAGTATGTTCTTGCCGCCTAAAGATAAATTTCGAGATCACCCGCGCGTTTCGAGATCACCCTTACATATCTGATTGAAGACAGAATGAAGACATTCGAGACCTTCTTCTGACATAGACCCTAGAGCTTTATGTGTTGATAGAAAAAGGGGAATGTGTGCAATTGCTACGTGGACTTTGACAGTTTTTAGCCCAGTACTGTTTAATTCCATAGCGTTAAGTAAGTTGTCTGTAGCCGAAAGTATTACTTGGATTTCCTTCTCCGATAGAACGCTCTTTGTAGATCCGATCGTTCGCGAGAACTCATTAAAAAGCTCCAGACACATAACTTTTTGTAGGCAAGTGAACTGACAATCGGTCGAAATGCGTTTATATTTTCACATAATTTCTTCAACTTTGGTCCGTTCAAATCATCGGGTTTGTAAGATTTACTCTTTTCTCTGTTAAGACCCAGTTTTTCAATCAATTGTAAAAAGGCTTCTCCTTCTTTTGAATGGCTTGCACGAGCCTCTGTTTCCATAATTTAAAAATGCAATTACCAAAACCAAGTTTAAGGTGTAGCAAAGGAGGAATACAGCACGATGGATCTATCGGCCAAATGTGTCGGCGAAAGACGCCCAACTTCTCTTCAGGTTTCGCAGATTTTCTTTGCAAAATGTCATCAAAGTGTTTGATTGTTCGAACCGAATATTGATGTCGATCGAAATTCGTGATAAATTTTGTTGGATTTAGGGATTTGTCCAGTTTGTATATACACCAAATGCATGGGCAAGTTGATGCATTGGACAAACCAAATGACGATGCAAGAAAGTTGAGATCACCTCCCAAAAATATCTGTCTGCTGAGTGGTGAGAGCTTGTCGACAATATTACCGTATTTTAGCAGATTTTGATGGTCGTCTCCTCCTTTCCAAACAACAAGAATCAGGTGGTTATAGCACGATTGCGGATTGTGTTTCTTGTCTGGAAGCATAAGTGTTAGCTTTGTACTATTGGGTTGGCAACTTAATAATGACGTGTCACTACTTAACATGTTTTTTGTAATTTCAAGCGTCGTTTCTTCCCTCTTTTTTTGCATATATACAAAGTAAAAGATGTCTGCATAAATAAGATTTAGTGCTCCAAATTTCATCATTCGCTTTTTGGCAAAAGTGGAGTACAAAAAATTCCATATTCGAGCTGCATTGGTCTACGATTTTAAATAAGGAAAATCACCAGCTGAATCTCATCGCACGATCATCACTGTTTTTGGAGAGGAAAGTATACACATTCGTCAATGTCAACGAAGGTTTCAACGATTCCAAGGCGGCGATGAAAGCCTCGTAGACGAGCCACACCAAGGACATCCTCCAGAAGTGGTCGACGATGACTTGCTCGCCTTAAGTGAAGATTGCCCAACCCTCACTGTTCGTGAGTTGGCAGAAATATTTGAAGTATCTCATACGACAATCGAAAACTATTTACACAAACTTGGGAAAAAGAATCGAGTTGGAAAATGGGTTCCTCACGAACTGACCCAAAGCAACAAAATGGCCTGTGTCAATGTCGCCTCAATTTTGCTACAAAAATGTAAATCAAACGACTTTTTCCACAGGGTTTTGACTTCTGACGAAACGTGGATCAACTACGAGAACTTCAAACGCAAAAATCAATGGCTATCTACTGGGCAGACCCCGCAAACCACACCCAAACCGGATATCCATGGGAAGAAGATAATGCTCTGTTGCTGATGGAACTTCAAGGGATTGGTGCATTATGAAGTGCTGAAACCTGGTCAAACCGTCGATGCTGATCTTTATTCTAAGCAATTAATGAGAGTCAACGAGTCTTTGAAGAAATTGGGGCTCAAACCGGAGAGAGTCAGATTCTTACACGACAACGCAAAACCTGCACTGCAACACTGCAAACTGCAAAGATCACTTATAAGAAAATCGAGGAACTTGGCTGGAAAGTGCTGCCCCATGCACCTTACTCTTCCGACTTCCGACTTCAAATTACTTTTTGTTTCGTTGGCTGAAGCACTTTTTGGAGGGAGAAAAGTTCGATGATCATGCTCGGGTCATAAAAGCAGTGAATGACTACTTCGCCTCAAAAACCCCCAAGTTCTTCGAGGATGGGATCCGGGATTTGCGCAGAAGATGGGAAGAAGTCATAGATACGAATGGAGAATACCTTTCGAATTGAAAGCTCTTCTTTTGTATTTTTTTGAAATAAATGATTTGTTACATAAACGTGTCATTATTAAGTTGTGCCGACCTAATCTAAGGTCCCTTATCGCCAATTATAATCAACCGTTCCGTTTCAGCATCGGTCATCTGGCTCAATCGATGTTTTACTGCTGCAAATAGATCTTTCAATACAATAGCGTTCCCTGATATCTCATAATCGACGTGTTGTGCCGAAGCTTTCCGGATACTGTCCATTTGATACTCTCTAGCAAAAAGAGATGTCGCACGGCTATACATTCAGTGAGCATTACTATTAATTTTAGATTTTGGCATCGAAGCCAATGTTTCAAGAGGGGAAAGAAGAGATCCACAACCAATTGAACGCTTACGTTGTTTTTCAGGTAGCGACGATAGATGTTTCGGGCTAAACGAAGCTTCTGCAACATTTCGACGCGTTTGCTTTTTTTTTGGTACCCGTACACAAGATTTGGTACACGACGTATAAAGAGAAAAAGACATCGAGATTTGTCGGTAAGCGGCCGGCTTGAAAATAAATAATTATAAATTATTGGGTTGGGGAGAATGAGTCGGCGCCGAAATTTAAAGAAACTTTTTGCACCCATAAAACCTTCTTTAAATACACGTTTTTTTTCATCAAAATGGTCCACTATTTCTTTACAAAATGGCTTTTGAGAGATTCCACAAAAGCTTTTCTTTTTGGGATTTTATGGATTCCCAAACACAGCTAATCAAAATGACAAAAAGTCCGACTCATTGCTTGAACAGTTTCTTCCACATAAACCTCCTTTGGTGTTTATATAAAAAAGATAGAGCACACTCAATTACATAAGTTACCAAATTTTCAGGAGGATCCCTCCAACCGTTTACTCTAGATGACAGTTTATCGATTTTGTGAAAAAAATGATCCTTTGTTGAGTTGAGGCGCTGTTTGAGTTCTCTTTTAAATATTATTTTGTAGAGAATTAGTTACCCTTCTACGGATATCAAACGCATATCATTTGACAAAGTCTGCTATAAGTTTTAGAAATTTCTTTGATTTTCGGCGCCGACTCATTCTCCCTAACCCAATATAAAGAAACATAAACAATTATAAATTTGGACCTTTATGGTTAACGGGGGCGGGGGCAGGTTTTTGACCAACTTACAGCCCGACTTTATATATATTTATGTTAATAACTTTTGCTAAAACAAATAGTTTCTGAAAGCTAGCCATTCTGAGCCATCTAAACTTATTAAGACTGCCTGATCTGTCAAGTTTAAGGTGCTAAAAAATGAACTACGAGTTGGTCAAAAATTGGCCCCCGCCAATAACCGCTGCCCCCGCCGTTAACCCTAAAGATCGATTTTTTTTAAACATTTTAAGGTCTGATCACAATTTTAAAATGTTAACTTCTGATCATAATTGACGAAATAAAAGCTGAGTTGATCATTTTTTGACGAAACCTTTTCCAATCGAATTGAGAGATCCAGAAATGGAAAGAAGGGCTTCCATTTTTCACTTTGATTGGATCAATTTGATGATCAACAATTTTATGTTTGAAAAAAACAGCTCTATCTCTATAAGTTCACCAACTGTTTTTCTATTTCTTCATTTTTCTCTCAAAGTTGGTTTTTCAATGGTAAAGGGAACGGGGGCGCTTATCAAATGTCCCACAATCGCTGATGAGGGCCATGAGAACATTTCAAAAGAGACAACCGAAAACGAAGGGCAAAGCCTCATTTAAGTGCATGTTTGTGAAAGTGACGATCAGATAGAAGATATCGCTGCCGATCACCTAGACATTAAGTGAGACCTATCCAAAACTCGGAGTTTAATGCGCCAATTATCTGTTCAATAGACTCAAAACGCGATTTGCCCTTCTCGTCCCTACAAGAAATCGGCTACGAGCTTGATGAGTTGAAACAAAGGTGAAACAACTTTTTTCAACTTTTTCCGTTGATTTAGACTTTAATTGAATTAACTTGTATTTATGTGAAAACAATCAAAACGAATGTCATAAAAGAAGCATTTTCGCCAAAACCTGCCAACCTAACTATTTATTGCTACATCCTTCAAATTTCCCGGTTTACAGAGAAAGAATTTTCCGTGTTTTTTTTCTAAAAACTCTGTGCCTTTTAAAACACGTTGTTTTTGAGCTGAAACATTCGAGTAATGGTGGAAGATAAGGAAACAAGTCGGCTTATTGAGATTGAAAAAGAAAGGAATACGTGTTGCTTAGGCCATCTTCACACAAGCAAAGAGCAAAGACGCTTATTGACTGAATGTTTCGTTGGTGATGCTTGGTGTCGTTTACAAAATAAAAGCTTGATTGTGAAAACAACTATTGCAGCTATTATTGAGCTTAAAGTTGGATTGTCAATGGCAAAGGGGGCGGGGCGCGTATAAAAGGTCCGTCGCTCCGCCCCTTTTGCCATTGGCAATCTTCCACAATAGTGGAAAAAACTATTGTGGAAACAACAGCTGATTGCATCATCTGTTTGATGCTATAACTCGGTTTTATAGCCAACCTTTTCCTTGTGAACTTCGAGTGCATTTTCTTTTTCTACAATCGATGATAAGGGATCATAGAACAGAATTTCTTAATTTCTTAATATTCTTTCCTTCAGGTGATATGCATAACTAACACAAAGTAGACACAAGAAATCTAAACGAGCAATGATGTTTCTCTTCAATATTCTCTGCACGATCGTCTACCAGCTAAATGTTTTGGCAGAGAGCGATCCGAACTTCAAGCTCACCCCAGAAAACCCATCGGTGGCTTTTCATGGGGCTCGCTTTCGTGAAGCCAAGGTGAAACTCAATCTAGAAATCCAACATTCAAAAATTCAGACGATCACCGTACGAACCGAGAAAAAAACGAGTTTTTCGATCCGCTACGCACAGATTGGATGCACAACGATGAACACTAACAGCGTATTGACTTTATCTGAATTAAAATCCGATTAATGAAACCAAAAAACTATCCCAACTTTCTCAAATAACTTCTATTGTCTAAAGTCCATTTTTTTAAAAAACTCAATCCAAACTGCGTTCAAAATATCTATTCACAAATTTTCCAATCTTCAAATCTTCAAACAAACTTCGTATTGGTGGTGGTAACATTTGTTTTATCATGTAAAATGTTTAAAAATCAATCACAAGACGAATTAAACTAGTTACACCTTTAGTGCGTCGATCCGATGCCGTGGTCTGCCAGTGAAGACCCAGTGTACATCAACAACATAGCCAGGTAAATCTTTTAGCTCAATTTGTTTTCCCATTTTATATAGCTTTGCCTAATAAGATATTAAAAGAAGCTTTCCATTAACAAGCATAAAAAAGCATTCATCCATTTTTCCATCAACGCTTGACAATGATTTTTAGGAGATACACGGAAAAGTCGATCAATGAGGCCGTTCGGGAGCAATGGCAATGGAACTGGTATGTGAATGAGAGCGATGAAGTGACCTTTCGGCTAACAAGCGATAGCTCACAAATGGAGTTTGCTCTTTTTGTGCGAATCGATGAATGGACAAACGGTTTGAGCAATTCTGAAAAGAAATTATGAGACATTTGATACCCAACCCGCACCCTTTGCCATTGGCAATCCAACTTTGAGCTCAAATATCTTGGTGTTGAACTGTCCAATTTAAATAGTTTTTCTACCAATCGATAGAGAAAGACTTGGCGCATTCATTGATATCAAGAAAATTTAAATTGAACAACCCAACACCAAGAAATTTAAGCCTAAAGCTAGATTGCCAATGGCAAAAGGGGCGGGTCCGAACCTTCTAAAACAGCACCTTTCTTTCTGTTCCTCATTTGTACGTTTTATAAGAACAATCTGTAATTGAACACAACGTTGTAGTCACTCTAAATTTCTCAAAATAAATTCACGGCACTTTTTAATGAACTAGTTTTAAAAATTTGTAATTTTAGCAAAGGACAAGCAAAATCTTCAATAAAGCATTACTTAGTTTGAATACATTTCAAAATTAATAAGTACTTACGAATAGAGCCATAACTTTGCTTTGAAGAGCTAGAAACGATACTCTCCTCTAGCGGATCCGCTGCTAATTCCGGGAGTTCGACGAGAGTCCGTTGAAAACTATGGAATGAATTTCGACCTCTTTCCAAATGAACTCTACACCTATGTGGCACATCCGGATAATTACGAGTTTGTTTTTGAAAAAATGCACAGCGCATTATTGTTTCATTCTTCTTTCCATTTATAGCTTATCAACTTTTATAAACTCAATTCTCAGCGATCACAGCCCATACTCGCTGCTGCGACCCATCCGCGATGATGAACGACAAATCATTTGTCCCTACGACATAGTCGGTTTTCATGCGATAAAAACAAAGTCATTGTCCGTAATTAACTTTAAAATAAGGCTTTAATAAAATATCAAAATAAGGTATGAATGTTTTATGAGAATGAGAATAAGGTATGTTTACAATTCAGCGTAAGACCAGACATACACTACTGGACAATGAAATATCATCTTTTGAAAAACGATCGTCACTTTCGCGCGTCTGTAACTCCCTTGTATTTACCGTATTTCTAAATATTAATATTATCATTGTGTAGCCTTTGAAAAGAGCTTTCAGAAAATGTATAACACTAATAGTTTAAACTCAAAGACAAGGGAGTTACAGACGCGCGAAAGTGACGATCGTTTTTCGAATATGATATTTCATTGTCCAGTACTGTATCAGTGATGTAACTGTTAGCTTTTTCTTTTACCACACAATGGTCACATAGATATCTTTCTTTGACTTTAATTTTGCAAGTTTTTTTTAAAGGGTGGTACTTTCTGCGACAGCTCGATGACTTTTGTGGCTTACGCTGGGATGGGACCGAGTGAGCCCTCAAATGAAAGGGATCTCGTGTTTGAGGGCAAGTAAGTTATTGGAAAATCCTTGAGAAAAGTGATCTTAGGAAGAAATTATTATAATTAGCGCAAAAGAAGATTTTGCGCTAATTATAATAATTTCTTCCTAGTGAATTCCTAGTGAATTCCTGTCTGGTCTTAAAGCCTTTTTGTCACATTTAGCAAGGTTTCACGGTAAAGATTAGTGGCTGAATTTCCCCTCCAAACTGACTAGGGAAAAGCATGAACTTACCGTTGCCTATTCGCTATGAAATCGACTTCATCTTATAGATTCGACTATGGAGATTCCGAATCTGCTCCTAGTTTTTGCAGAGGACTTCGGAAACGCGAGATATTTAGCATACAAGATTTTGGCATCCCTATAAAAGGCATTTTTCCCGTCGCCTAGGTGGACTGGTCGCCGAGTGGATAGGGGACTGGGGTGCGAGACCGTCTAGGCGCTTTTTGCCATAGGTTCGACTCCCCTTGGCGATTTTCCTTTTGTTTTATTCTTTATTTGTTCAATTCTAACTTTTTTGTCTTTAGAAAACTTTATAAATGCATTTGTAGATAGATCAAGTTACAGATTATTTTTTTTTTTTTTCATAATTTTCCCCCCCCCCCACCCCTCCAATAATAATTATATTAAATTTTTTCCTCTTCTTTTTTTTTTTTTTCCCATTTATAAAATATTAAAAAAAATTTTTTTTTTTCTTCCCCCCAACAAAACCAACCAAAACCAAACAACCCCCCCAAAAAAATTTATTTTTTTCCTCCCCCCCCCCCCCCCCCCCCCCCCCCCCCCCCCCTTTTATTTTTAAAAAAAAAAATATTTTTTTTTTTTAAAAATTCTTTTTTTTTTTTTTTATCTCTTCCCCCTTTTCCCCCCCCAAAAAAAAAAAAAAATTACATCCCCAACTCCAAATTCTTTATATATAAATAATTTTTTTTTTCCAAACTCCTTCCTTCCCCCCCCCCACCCCCCCCCCCCCCAAAAAGTTCCGCTCTTTTCAAAAAAATAAAAAAAAAAATTTTAAAATATTTTTTTTTTTTTTTTTATTTTTAAAAAAAAAAAATTATTTTTTATTTTTTCCCCAAAAAAAACCCAAAAAAAAAAAAAAAAACAAAAAATTTTTTTTTCCCCCCCCCCCCCCCCCCCCCCCCCCCCCCCCCCCCAACAAAAAAAAAAAAAAATAAAAAATTTTAAAATTTTTAAATTTTATTTTTTTTTTTTCCCCTTTCCCCCAAAAAAAAAAAAAAAAAAAATTCAACTCCCCCCCCCCAAATAAAACAAAAAATAAATTCCAATCCAATCCCATTTCCCCCCCCCCAACACCCCGCCCCATTTCCTAGTAAGTAGCGCGTCTTAACCAAATATGGTCTTCACTGTGGGTATCTTTTATTCTTTCGGCACATATTACGATCATTAGGAATAACAAATTTGTTTTTGGGTGATTAAAGGGTGATTCTTTGCCTTTTCCAGCGCTGGGTCTCCGATTTTGTCCAGAGCGACAGTCACATCACTCACCACAAAAAGGGGCCTCGTGTGCGTTCTGTGTTCGAGTCGAAAATCGACCGCCAAGTAAGCAAAAAAAGCTAGTTGGTATTTAAATTCACGTTTTATAGAGCATCTCCTCGAAGCATTTTCCATTTGGACTCCTTACTACTATCCGTGGTTTTTCGATCAACAACTGAAAACTGAGCTTATCAAAAACCAAGAACCTACTCCAATGAGTAGCCGCTTTAAGGTAATAAAAAATTTCTCTGTGATTAATTTTACATATTATGTTTAGTCATAAGTTAGTTAGGTGCTTTATTTCATAATTTATTGCATGGATTGTACAGGTCAACGCGACAAAGGTGCTGAAAGTTGAGCTGATTCACATTCTTGGGGTCACTGTTCATCTGATAGCTTATGGAGTCGATGGATTGGAATGCGACGACACACCAACAATTAAACTAACGTTTTATTTTCATACTTGTTATATAACTTGCAAAAACTTCAGGTTTAACGAAACAACACGATCTCCTTTACCCTTTGAAGCATACTGCATTAATGTGAGTCGTTTGAGCCTTTTGATAAGTAACTTATCTACTTTTATAAGTAACTTATCTACTTTTATAAGTAACTTATCTATTTCTATAAGTAACTTATCTATTTTTATAATTTATCAGATAACTTGGTCTCTTAATGAAAACGTGGCTGACGACTGGGGATTCTTGTTGTGGATCAGAGCTGAACCAAAGCGAGAATTTCGTCTCACAAAGGACGCTCCATCGTTTGCTATTCACGGAGATCGACTACTTGAATTTGAGGTGCTAATATAGAGAAACGGCTAGAAATTCGATCGTTTTTAAAGACAATTATATTGAATTAAAAATTAAAGAATAGATAGCTACAATTAGAAAAATTTATCTTTTGAACAAGATTGCTGAAATTTCTGGGAAGCTAAGGTGGCTGAAGAGTTCTGTTCGCATTAATAGACGTGTCTTTACAATAAAACTCCGTCGAGATAAAACGAAATTAAACTCAAATTTAGAAAATTTGACTAGTTTTACCGGCTTGACTCTTGTGTAGTTTCCGGGTATTTTGAACGAGTCGTCACACTTTTAAAGCCTATAACTTTGCCCAGAGATAATATTTTTGTTAACTTTTTATATCATTGTATATAAGACATTCCAAGCTTTTAAATGATACCAAATACAGTTTGATTCGAAAATCCAGTCTAAGCAAATGCGAGCCAACTCTGAGCAAATGAGCCCTATCTAACTCGGGTGTCGTGTCGCCTTTTTTTCCTGGGAATGAAAAATCCAGTCAAGCTCTATTTGGTATCATTTAAAAGCTTGGAATGTCTTATATACAATGATATAAAAAGTTAACAAAAATATTATCTCTGGGCAAAGTTATAGGCTTTCAAAGTGTGACGACCCCTTCAAAATATCCGGATCCTTTCAAAATACCCGGATTCTTTCAAAATACCCGGAAACTGCGCAAGAGCCTTTTTACCCTTTATATATGTTTGTTTTAAAAAGGAATTTGTTTTTTGAAATACATTTTTAATGTTTTTTTCTTCAATCGAGCCACGCAACTCCCTTGAACTCCCGCGATTTTTAAACGCAAACTAGCAATGTTTGAGGCTCTCAAAATCGATAATTTTACAATAAATCTGACTATATAAGATATAGTTTTAAAGAAAAATTTACTCTTCTTTCAGATAGGTTATCAAAATTTGCTTTTAAGGAAACCAAAGCTCGTTTAGAGAACGAAATGTAGAAAATTGACATGCGACTAAACTGAAAAACGGTATTGGTTCGTAGAAAATAATCCTAATTTTTTGAAACCATACTTTTCGTTTTACCAGTTTTATATGGTTGATGTAAAGTAAAAAATTGTGCAACGATTAAAATTTGAAACACTTTAGGCTTTTACAAGTTATAAAAACACGTCTACTAATGCGGACCGAGCTTTTCAGCCACCTTGTATTGGGTTGGTGAATTGAAAACTGCCGGCCATTGTCATATGTGACAGTTTGAGTACTTTCTTCGAAAGAAACCCATTTTGGTGTCAATGAAAAAGTTGTAGAGAATCAAAAATCAAGCTTATATTCAAATTTTCAGAACGATTCAAAAACTGATTTTCAAGAAATGCTAAATTTACGAATTTTCACTTCACAAAACTTTCACTTTCACAAAGCTTGCATTTTAAGCGAAACTACTAAGTGGATCTTTTTGGAAATTTGGCTATAAGCCTAATTTTTGATTCTCTACAACTTTTCTATTGACACCAAAGTGGGTTTCGTTTGAAGAAAGTGCTCAAACTGGGACATTCCTCGATTTTTGAGTCTCCAGCCCTCCATTTTTGAGTCTCACACTTGTCTCACACACAAACCAAAATCCTACTACGAAAGAGGAATCCGCAAATTGCCTGTAAAATGGGCAGAAGTCGTCAATAATAATGGAAATTATTTAGAATGAATTCATGGTTTTATTTTGAATAAATTTTAGTTCAAAGTCCGGCAGTTACAGTCTCAATAGTACAGTCATGGACAAAAGACTTTTGTCCATCAATTTTTGGCTCAATTTTTGTTTTATTAAAAAGTTCATGAGACCTGACATAACAAATTGTCAAATCCATCTTTTTGTAATGTTAAAATTAGAGATAATAAGCTGTTTAAATATTTTAACCGTTTGTAAATTGGTCGGATTTGGATCAAGATATACAAAGGACAAACTTCTAAAAACCAACGTTAAAAGACTTTTGTCCATGAATGTATGATCAAACAATCATCGTATTATACAACTCTCAACCAAATCATTTTAGTCCCTCACAATCACTTTTGACGCCCCAAGTGATATCATTGTCGATTTGACGCGTGATCAGTGCAGTAATAAGCTCAAAAACTGCACCGACCCGATTCCTCTGTTCATCAACGATCAAAGCCCGGCGAAATTCGACGAGGACTTCAGTCAAAAGCTGTAGCTTTTTTGTGTCAAAGTCGTAAAAAGATAATGTTAAGCTCTTGGACAACTAAACCCCCTGATACCAACAACATTGGAAAGTTGTGGACCAATCGACTCACGTTGCTCGCACAAGAAGAGCTAATTGTTCGCCCTCTCACTAACCAGAAATCACTCAATATCACCTATGCGGTGTCCTTTCGACTCTCCACCTATGTTAACGGTATGTATTACGGTGGTAGAAATGAAACCAGCGCTCACAATCACCCAATTGCAATCTTTTCAAAAATAAAAAGATTGCAAAGCTCAGCCAATAAGTGTTGTATACTATTGGAAAGCCGTGAATCTCCTCTATAAAACAAGTTCTTGAATTGGATTGAGTATTGAGGACTTGGGTGACTTTGAAAGTTGAAAAGTCAAAAATGACCATTTTCTGGTGTTTCTGATAATAGCCATGCCTGGGTTTTCTATAAAATAAGAGCAAAAAGTTCTTGAATTGGATTGATTATTGGAGACTTGAGTGTTTAAAAAGTAACTGCAGGGAGAGTCTCAACCTGGGTACTTGCGACTGGTGGAAACTATCGTTTTCACGAATCTCTTCGCTTGAAACTTCTATATTAAGGATATACATTACTCAATATTTATACCAAAACGCAAACGACCAGCTTAATAACTTTAATTGGCGGTTTTTTCTAACGCAAAAACCCGGGCATGGCTATTAGATTTTATCGAGATATGAGAATCCAAAGTTGAAAGCAGAGGTTTTTTTTGGGTTTTTTTAAAAAACAAAGATTTAGCGAAGACGAACAAACAAAAGGAGTTCTTTTCTTTTATGTTATTTTGAAATAACTTTAATTGGCGGTGTTTTTCTAACGGAAAACCCGGGCATGGCTATTACCGGAAACACTAGAAAATGGTCATTTTTGACTTTTCTACTTTCAAAGTCACCCAAGTTCTCAATAATCAAAGCAATTCAAGAACTTTTTGCTCTTATTTTATAGAGGAGATTCAGGGCTTTCTAATAGTATACAACTCTTATTGACTGGGCTTTGCAATCTTTTTATTTTTGAAAAGATATGTGAACGCTAGTTTCACTCCTACCGCCCTAAAAAGTTTCTGCTCTTAAAGAATAATCGATAGTGATTTCTTTTATCCTTACTTTTAGCGTTTTGTCCATACTATATTCGATACTTTTCCGTAGATGCTTAATCACTGGGAATTTTAGTAAAGGTCAACGAAAAAAATGACCATAATCTGGCCAATTTCACTTCAATCTTTTTGATTTTAATTTCAGTCGGTAGAAAATGAAATTCTGCGTCAATTGATATCAAAATCAAAAGATTGAAGTGAAATTGGCCGAGATATGCCATTTTTCGTTGCACGCCTATTGGCGTTAATCCCGGTAATTCCCCAGCTCTACTAATCACATCAAAATCAAACCAACCAGCGTTTTATAGAAGGAGTACTAGCAAAGTTTCCGTTTATGCATTCTATAATTCTATGCAATCGAGTCGCTTGCATAAATGTTGGAAAATGTTGGAAATGACGAAGGAAAAATCCGTTTTCATCAATAACTCTTTTTAAATCTCAAAAAAAAGGAAAATAAATGCTAAAATTCAGCAACAAAACGAATACTTTTGATCCCGGGGAGGTCCAATGTTGCCGATGATTTTGAATACAAAATGCCGTACGATCGAACAGAGAAACTCGACTATCTAATCGTCGGAGTAAATGTGATTGCAACTATTGTGCCATCTCCTGCAAATTACCAGTAAGCCTTTTACGTGCAGGATCCGGGTCCACCAAATTGCTAAATTTAGCAAAATTGTTTTGGTATTTAGCACTTACGAGGGAAAGGCACGAACTTCCCGTGAGCTTTTCGTTTCGTTTCCAGATCAGATACATCTTACTAAATCGAATATGGAGATTCATAATCTGTAAACAAAATCGACCAAATAAGCTTGAAAGCGTATAAAAATTGAATTGAAATTTCGAAGCTTTAAAGGGCTTTAAAGAATTGACGAAAATTGAGTTGAAGCTTTAAAGCGCGCTTTTTGAATCACTGGGTTTATGGGTACCGGTGGCCTAGTGGATAGTAGGCCGCCGTCTCGGTAGTAAGGTCGGGTTCAGTCTGAGTTTTTGGTTTCTTTTCTTTAAATGTAATATCTTACAGGTTTTTACTCGTTCATGGCTCAAATCGTAACTAGGGAAAGGCACGAACTTTCTGTGAGCTTTTGTTTTCGGACCACATCTTAATAAATCGAGTATGAAGATTCAGAATCTGAAATCAAAATCTGTCAAATAAGCTTGCAATTTAATTAAGTGAAATTTCGAAGATAAGCTTTAAAGAGCGCTTTTTGAATTTCTAGGATCTGGGCGCCGGTGGGATAGTGGATAGTAGGCCGTCGTCTCGGTAGTAACGTCAGGGTTCAGTCCCACGCTCAGTTTTTGGTTTCTTTTCTTTAAATGTAATACTTTACATTGTGACCATTCAATATAAAAAAAGCAAAAGGTGAAATTTTAACATATTTACAAGTAAAACGCGATCAAGAAGCATTCAAAAAAATAAAAATTTCCACAATGCGAACAGCTGATAAAGATAAAGTGCGTTCGTTTTTTTTTCAAATTACGGTTTACATTACAATGAGCGATGAACGGGTAAAAACCTGTAAGATATTACATTTAAAGAAAAGAATTCAATCAGTGTCTTTGGAAGATTTTTCCAGGCGTTCAACTGAGTGTATTGTTTTTCATTCATCGACCATTGTTGAATCATCGACCGTGAGGGGACTCTTCTAATATAGAGGGCTCTTCTATTTCTCAACCCTTCTCCAAAGAGCTCTTTTATTAGAGTTTTTAGTTTGGTGGACCTGGGCCCAGTTCTTTGTCGGATGGTTTCTAGTTTGTGAAGTTCGATTTTAGCTCATCTGGTCCTTGGTCCTTTCTGAAGCCGATCAGCCGAGTACTCGACCCTGATAGGCAGAGTACGGATTGTTGGAAATATGCGGTTGATGTGTAACAAAAACTAGTACCAACAAATATTTAGAAAGATGCAAACTGTCGAGATAATACGCCTTATGAAAGCTATGCAGGCCCTGATCCGGGAATAAACCCCAACCCGGAACATGCGCTCGCTAAGGGAAGGTAATAGATAATTAACACCGATAAGCATTCCTAAATTGTATACCGTATTCTCTCTAATAGTAGTGTACCCCGGTGAGGCGAGTTGGTGACTATTTTACGGTTTCCAAGCTTTTGCAGAAGCTCAACACTCAAATCCCCCCACTAGATCTCATCGTCAGCTACATTTTCCGACCCCACATCGATAGGTTCTGATAAGCGGTTCTCGAGATTTCGAGCAATTTAGGCAACGCTCAGGATGCACTACTATTAGAGAGAATACGGTAACAACAAAAAACTAATTAAGATATTAAGATCCTTGGGCTTCCATCTTGACGTCAGATCGACGACCGCAACGATATTCACTAGAGAACAATGTGCTTTTTGTCTTGAGTACGATATGGGCAGCAAATGGTTTTGGGGATGTACGATTGAAATTTAAATAACTGGCTTTACTTTCCCCAACACATAGATTACACTCTGGGCAAAACGTCAATGTGGAGTCCGCCGTATTATCCATGGATTTTTGACAGACAAGATCAACAACTGCTGGCTTCCGGATCGCTTGATCGCTGGAGCAACAGATTCTACGATGTGCAAAACACTTAATGTACCTATCGTACAATTCATCATTTAGTCTGTAACCAATGTTGCACAATTTGCGGTAAAAGTCGAACGACTCGATGCGGGCAGCCTCCAACTGAAAGCAATGCTCTACAATGACATGCAATACGACTTGGGCAATAATTGCTGGGAGGGATCCTTCCTGCTAGCTTCTGAAGAAAAGTTTGTTACCTCTTTATAAGTACCAACGTCAACAAGATTACAAGGGAGGTTTGTCAACTAACCACCAGCTTTTAAAACGTGACCTAACACATGTAGCTCAGTTTTTTTGCGCTGATTTCGAATATGCGAAAATAAGACACCGCCTTAAAAAGGGAAAAATTAAGAGAGAGAAAATAGTGACCGAATGGCGTAGTGTTAGTGCTCTACGCTCACATTTTTGCATTCCTACACTCTGTCAAAAAATTATAGACGCACCCTGTTTTTTGGTAGTTTAGAGCCGGATATAAGTGCTAGTCCAGTGCAAAGTATTTTTTTAGTTTCTTTAATGTAAAAAAACAACCCATGCAAAATTTCAAGTCATTTCACTCATCCAAAGTACTTTATCGTACAAAAAACGTTTTATCAGCTGTCAAAAAATTATAGACGCACTTTTATTTGACGATTTATTCTATCAATAATTGTTAGTTTTTTCTCATTTTTTTTTGCTTATTAGTTATGTTTATAAATGTTTATAAATGTTTTTACATTTTCAGATATGCCACTTGGAAAACAACTGGATGTGGTGGAAAAAACGCGTATCGATGTGCTCCACACGCTTGGTCACTCAAACAGGGACATTGCTCATCGCATCGGACGTTCTGAGAAGTGTATTCGCACGTATCTCAAGACCAAAATGACTCCTAAGAAGAAAGAAACACGGGGCCGGAAGAAAAGGTTGACCGATCAAGACGAACGCGCAATTACGAGACGTCTTTCCAACACGACGACATCACTCGAAGAGGTTCGCAAGGAGATGAAGCTTCCGGTCACTCGCCAAACTGTGCACAACGTTGTCAAACGATCTACAATACTCAAATACAAACTCATGAAGCAAGCTCCACGACTCACAAAGGACCATAAAGCCGCCCGTATCGATTTCGCTCAAAAGAACCAGAAGACCAAATGGGAAGAAGTTACTAGTATTTCTTATGTATTTTATGTTTAGATCATTTGGAGTGACGAAAAGAAGTTCAATCTTGATGGTGCTGATGGTTTTCGAGGATATTGGAAGGATTTGCGGAAGCCGGGCATGGTCTTCAGCACGAGGAACTTCGGAGGTGGATCATGTATGGTATGAGGAGCCTTTCAAGACGGTGAACTGGTCGGGTGAGAGTTTATTTCGACCCGGATGACATCGCTTGACTATCAACAAGTGTTGGACAAACATCTAGCCGTCTATCTGAACAACAATCCGGGCAATAACTTTACTTTTATGCACGATAACGCGAGTATTCATGCAAGTTGCTCCACAAGAGCTTCGCTGACAGCGCACAAAATCGGCACTATCACTTGGCCCGCTTGCAGCCCAGACTTGAACCCGATTGAGAATGTGTGGGGGACACTCGTTCGAGATGTCTACAAGGGAAACAAACAATATTCGAGCGTGAATGAACTCAAGAAATCCATTCAAGTAGCCTGGAATCGGCTTCAGCCAACAGCGCTCCATGACCTTGTCTCTTCGATGCCGAGACGTCTTTTTGAAGTTGGACTAAAGCAAGGAGGGGCCACACATTATTAATTTATTTGGTTTTCGTTGTTATTTTTATTTCTGTTAACTTTTTCTTGATAAAATAAAAGTGCGTCTATAATTTTTTGACAGCTGATAAAACGTTTTTTGTACGATAAAGTACTTTGGATGAGTGAAATGACTTGAAATTTTGCATGGGTTTTTTTTTTTACATTAAAGAAACTAAAAAAATACTTTGCACTGGACTAGCACTTATATCCGGCTCTAAACTACCAAAAAACAGGGTGCGTCTATAATTTTTTGACAGAGTGTAGTTCGAATCCGGGTGCAACTTTTCTTTTTGATTTTTTTTAAAAACAGTCTCTAACACTTTTTTGTTTCACCACTTTATGAAAAAGTTGAGAATTCAAGAAAGCTTTACACATCCAATTTATGAAGAAATTATTTCCAATGCACTGTTGACACATGGCAACTTGCCAATATTGTTGGCGATATGGAGAGGTAAAACGTGTTTAGCATGAGCTGATCGCTTCCTTTGTTGCTTGAAAGCCTTGGCTAGTCTAACTTTTTAACTTTGACTAGTCTAGTTCCTTGTTAAATTCCTGAGCAAATTCAACGGTGCTTGCATTTTTCGCCTTATTTCGCGCGGATTTGCATAGTGTCATTCGTGGTTCTTTCAAAAAAAATCTGACAGCTCTGATAACTAACTTTTAGCAGATTGGCTCGCTCTATACATATTCAAAATGGTAAAACAAAAAAAGTGTTAGAAAATGTTTTCAAAAATCAAAAAGTTGCACCCGGAATGCAAAAATGTGAGCGTAGAGCACTAACACTATGCCATTCGGTCACTATTTGCTCTCCCTTAATTTTCCCTTTTTAAGGCGGTGTCTTATTTGCGCAAAAACCATATTTGCGCAATTTTCGCATATTCGGAATCAGCGCAAAAAACTGATCTAGATGTGCTAGGTCACGTCTTAAAAGCTGGTGGTTATTTGACGAACCTCTCTTGTAAGCATAGAAGTAACTCCTTTTAACATCCTTTCAGTTACACTCGACCATCCGCTGAAGATCTATCTTTTGATGGGCGCTGTTTTGAGGTAAAAACCACTCGTTCTAACCTTGTTAAGCTATAACTATTTCGCCAAGAGTATAGGCACTATTTATAGTTTTAGCTCATCTGGCATCCCAATGAGCAACTGGGAGAAGAGTTCGGCTTTATGATGAAAATCTCGGAAGAACCGAGAACATTCGTGCTCGACGAGCAAACTCCATCGTTTGCAATTCATGGCGTTCGGCTTAGCACTTTTGATGTATTAAGCCTGTTTCTTATTTAAATTCTAAAAATTTCAGGGTATTCGAATAGCGACTAGCCAACCGGTAACCCTCGTGCTCGATCTCACAGTCGCTAGTAGGTTCTTCAAGTATACAGGATGACCCACAATTATACCGCCGCACTTCAGAGAACCTAGATTGACCAAAATTGGATCAATCGTTCTGCTTTTTCTGGAGATGAATCTTAAGTATGTCTCCTGGAATGGTGCTTATTATCTAATCAATTCAAGCTTTCGACTTTCTTATATAACCCTTCAAAGTTGAGAGTAGCGTGCCGAGCAAAACGGTGTTAGCAGCTGAGAGCCGAGCAAAACTCGGCTCTCAACTTTGGAAAGCCATATAAAAAGGTTGAAAGCTTGAATCGATTAGATAATGGACAACTTTTTTAGGAGACATACTTAAGATTCATATCCAGAAAAATCAGAACGATTGATCCAATTTTGGCCAATCTTGGCCCTCTGAGGTGCGGCGCTATAATTATGGGTCATCCTGTACATCCAGCAGTTATTGGATCACGGTCAACCAGCATAAAACTCTTTAGATAAGCCCAATCAAGAGCCACTACCAATTTTCCTTAATGAAGAGCTAGTTTCTTTTACCAAACCCGAGAGCATGTACGTTTCTTCTATGTTTAGCACATGTTTAGTCTCTTTACTTCCAAATACAGCACATATTTAGTCCCTTTACTTCGAAAAGCAACGAATCTGTCGAAAAGGGTCACTTCTTTACATCTCAATATGTGTTGGATAACACGACCTCTTTGTTGATTAGAAACAATCCCGATGTCAATGCGACTCTCACCGTATACGCTCTTTCAGTTCGGGTGGCACAATGGGTGAACGGTTGGTTGGGTTACACGATTCATTTTCTTTTTCTCCGTTTCCTTTCTGCTTTTCCACACTCCAAAAAAACGAGTTTTCTTTAGCTTCTATTCCTGTTTTTTTTTTAAAGTAAACCTACCGTAAATACTGTAATAGTACCCCACCCCCCTCGTACAGTTGCGTAGTCGCAAAAGTTTTTTAGCATTTCATTTTTTTCAAAGCGCCCGTAGTTTCAAAAAATGCGTCTTTGGTATCAAAAAATAGCTGAAATACAGGGCTATTTTTTGATACCCAAGCGCGCATTATAGCATAAACCAGTGTCGAGAAAAACTCGTTCAAAGCTAGACTACGAAACACTCCGCACCGTCATTATGGGGGTGCGGTACTATTACAGTATTTACGGTATGAATTGTTAATTATAGATAAAAGAAAGCTTCTTGTCATACCGGGCCTCATTGATCAAGACAATAGTTTTTATGTTCTGGTAGCGGAGAACGTCACTGTGACAATCGTCGGAGATCCGCGCACTTTTAGTTATGAGTGCGTTGATTTGTTATATTGAAGCCTGATCGGAATTGCCTCTATATCTATATGAAATTTTATAACATCAATATTCTAGACCTTCTGATCCAACGAGAAAACCACGCATCTTGATGATACCGCTTGGGATATTCTATGGACCAAAGGAGAGCTGCTTGTTGTTTAGTGTAAGCCTTGCCTTCAACCTGTTTCTTTTTACTTCGAAAATGGTCTGAAGTTTTCTTTCTGAACAAGTTATCTAAACACTAATGATGCACTTTTCGCCTTGATCCGACTCATAAGATTAGACCAAAGTTTACCTCTCATCGCTCATTCCCTTGGCTTTGGATGAGCTTTGGAGCTTTGGATGCGATGAGAGGTTGGTTTGGTTGAAGCTTTGATTGAAATAGAGCTTTTGACAACTAAAAAAGTGCATTTAAAACGAAAATATCTACCTAGGAAAGCATCACTTGCCGCTCCGAGACTCTTTATTCGACTTTTGCTGGAGGGGAGCCCGGATATGCATTGAATGAGGAACACCACCTGGCCACTGAACAGTGAGTGCTATACAGTTATCAATATGCCACAGAGCAACTCTTTTTGATTACTAAAGGCAGATTCAAAATTTCCCACTCACGTTATAAACTAGAAGAATTTTACCAAACAAAGTAAAGCACTAAAGTAAAAGCATATCCAAAAGCCTATTTTCTGCCTAGCTGCCTAGCTAGCCCATTTCAGCTTATAACGTGTGTGTGAGAACATTTGAGTCACCATTTAAGTATCTCGTTTTGATTATCGAACATTTGAACGTTTTGATTATCGAGCATTCGAACATGGCGGGGTGCGTATAAAAGGTCCGTCGCCCCGCCCCTTTTGCTATTGGCAAGCTAACTTTGAGCTCAAATATCTTGGGGTTGGGCGATCCAATTTAAATGTTCTTGATATCATTGAATGCGCCAAGACTTTCTCTATCGATTGGTAGAAAAACTATCTAAATTGAACAGCCGAGCACCAAGATATTTGAGCTTAAAGTTAGATTGTAAATGGTAAAGGGGGCGGGGCGCGTATAAAAGGTCTGTCGCCCCGCCCCTTTTGCCATTGGCAATCTAACTTTAGGCTCAAATTTCTTGGTGTTGGGTGGTTCAATTTATACATTTTTGGTATCAATGAATGCGCCAAGACTTTCTCTATCGATTGGTAGAAAAACTATTTAAATTGAACAGCCGAGCACCAAGATACTTGACCAAGATATACCAAGATATTTGAGCTTAAAGTTGGATTGTAAATGGCAAAGGTGTCCAGCAAATGTTCCACAATCTCTCGTTTTGACTCACGAACCTTTCCATAGGGCCGGCACTTTCAAAGCATACATCACTTCGACGGCCGGCACCATCTTCACAAAGTCGGAATGCAGTTTTTGTTTGATGTATGAAACGCGAATTTTAGGTACTTGTCTTCGTTTCTCCTCTTGGAGATTGATAAGAAAAATTTCACCAGAAAAAAATATCGAGGCTAGCCAACTTTATAGCTCTCAAAACGCTAGTAACACTTAAGAAATGTCTAGTCTCAGGGAAAAAGTACTTCATAAATCATCTCTTAACATCTGTACTGTTATTCTAGCGAACGTGTTTCTGGAAGAACATTTGGACATTAACGAATATTCAATCTGGACTCCACCCTTTTATCCCTGGATTCACGACTTGCCAGAGAAGATCAATAATCAAGATGTGCGGTATCCTTTTGAAGAAGATGGCGTCTTTCAAGTCGACTACAAGCATCTAGCTTATGTAAGATGTTAAAGCAAGTAGAGTTTTTCAAATTAAATTTTTAAAAAAGCTAAGTTATCAGTTATCATGTGCACTTTGCGCTATTTTCTTTGCAAATCCTTGAAAACTGAGCTCAGCAGTGAAAACTGAACTCAGCAGTGAAAACTGAACTCAGTAGTTAGGCAAAATTCGAAACCCCAGCTTTATTAGTTAACAAAGTTGTTCATCATTTAGAAAACGTTTTGTTTATGCAGAAGGTTTTTAGTTTTTCTAACGTTTTCTATTGGGTTGGTGAATTGAAAACTACCGGCTATTCTTATATGTCCCAGTTTGAGCACTTTCTTCAAAGAAACCCATTTTGGTGTCAATGGAAAAGTGTAGAGAATCAAAATCAAGCTTATATCCAAATTTTCAGAACGATTCAAAAACTGGCTTTCAAGAAATGCCAAATTTACGAATTTTCACAACACTTGCATTTTAAGCGAAACTACTAAGTGTATCTTTTTGGAAATTTGGCTAGAAGCCTAATTTTTGATTCTCTACAACTTTTCTAATGACACCAAATGGGTTTCTTCTGAAGAAAGTGCTCAAATGCTCAAACTGGGACATCTCCAGTCCCCCCATTTTTGAGTCTCACACTTGTCTCACACACAAACCAAAATCCTACTACGAAAGAGGAATCCGCAAATTGCCTGTAAATGGGCAGAAGTCGTCAATAATAATGGAAATTATTTGGAATGAATTTAGGTTTTATGTTGAATAAATTTTAGTTCAAAGTCCGGCACTTTTCAATTCGCCAACCCAATAGTAGTGCACCCCGGTTTACTGGGAGTTGCTGGATAGCAAGACGACCCTTAATGCAATCAAATACAGTGAACAGTTGGAAAAGGTGAATGAATCCCTGAAGAAGAATAGGCCCTCCAAGTCAAAGATCGTTCTTATCCACGACAACGCGCGCCCTGATGTTGCAAAACTGACTCGCTCTAAAATAAACGGCGCATTCCCCATACGGTCCGGACCTCGCCCCTTTTGATTACTATTTATTCCGAATCATGAGTAATGAGCTTGCGGGAGAACACTTCGATTCGGAAGAAGCAGTCAAAAATTGGCTTTGAAAGTTTGGCTTTCAAAACCAAAATCCTACCACGAAAGAGGAATCCGCAAATTGCCTGTAAAATCGGGAGAAGTTGTCAATAATAATGGAAATTATTCGGAATGAATTTATGGTTTTATGTTGAATAAATTTTAGTTCAAAGTCCGGCACTTTTCAATTCGCCAACCCAATAGATAGAGCCTAATACAAAAAGTATAATGAAAAAATAGCTTCGGAAATTCCGACCACCATTCACGCTTGAAGTCAAACGAGCACATCCAGCGGTGAGCGTGACAGCTTACTTAGCGACCGATTGCTACAATGGAATCATGACTTTTGGTCCAATAAAGTAAGCAACCATAGTCGCCAAACATTGTCTCGTAAAAATATCCTTTAGTGTCACTTCTGGAAGTGTTTACAAATTCGAAATGCTATGCATATTCGTGAGATTTTTTTAGTTGCTCTAGTAATTAATTGCCTTATTTTTAGGTAGAGTTCCCCCCAACATTTCCCGCTGATAAAAGCACCGGATTTTTGATGATACTTCGCGAAGAGTCGAGAATCTTCACACTTGATCCTGCAACTCCTTCCTTCGCTATCCATGGGGCTCGTCTCGCTGAGTTTAATGTAAAATATATCTGCTATATATAAAGGAGACGTTTGTCCGTCTGTCCGTCTGTTCGTCTGTGCGCAGGAAAAAAGGGACGGGGATTAGTCAATTTGCACAGGCTTAGCACAGGTTTCCGCATCCCTGGAAAACGCGAACGTTAGTGAGCGTTACCAGTTACAACTGGGGTTATAGGTTGGTTTGTTGCATACACCAATCACAATTCACAACACACACTAGGCTAGATCTTCACCCACGCCTTCCCTGGACAAGCAGTTCCCTAACCCTACTGACGGGATGCCAACTCTTAATGGATACTCTTAATGGACGGTCCCTAGATAGCTTGTTCTGGCAGTGAAGTTCTGGAGATGAAGAAGAAGATGGTGAAGGCTATCCGCTTTACAGAACTAGCGCCTTTACTAATCTATCCATCTAATCAAAGCCAGACGGGTTGGAACCTACAGCACTTCTTCTTCTCTTCACTTCTCTTTGCACAAGAACAGGGAAGAGACCCCTGGCACATCTCATGCATTCGAGCCATAGACTAACCGAGCCCGACGTTGCTAACTTGACAGATTTGATGAGATCTGATGAACTTGACAGATTCGTGTTTCAACGTGGCGAGACCGTAGGCAAAACATCGGCTATACAACCGTTTCAATAAGCTAAGTGATGTTTCAGAAAGTCTACATCCGGACCGAAGAATTGGTGACATTTCTGGTCACGTACACTCAATATGGTGGTGGGAAACCCGTGGAAAACACGGTTTGATTAATTAATTGACTAAATTCACTTAATTCTTTGTTGTTTTAGAATAGCTGCTTGAGTGAATTCCCTTTTCTGATAAACCAAGACACTCAGAAGTTCTTGAGTGCTGTGGAAATGTTAGTTTCAAATAATTGTCAGTGGGATGTTAAAAATTGGCTTTTAAATTTGTCTTCTTATTTGAGTAGAAGTCAAGAAGTTAAGAACTACAAAGAGCTAAATAGGGATCACTAGGAAACAGATAGGAACCAAATAGGAAACAAATAGGAACTACAAAGAGCTAAATAGGAATCACTAGGAAACAACTAGGAACCAAATAGGAGCCACAAAGAGCTAAATAGGAACCAAATAGGAACCAAATAGGCTCTTTGTAGTAAAAATTTGTGAAGTCAGAAATTATGAAAGCTTGATCTGAACTATTTTAGGGTTGTATCATAGAATTTTATAAATCATTGTCATTTTATAAACCATAATGTTACAACATTACAACAGACACCTTTAAATTAAAACTTTATCTCCTTTTTGCAGCCCATTCACCTCTGTTATAAGTGGTGGGCAAGAGTGGAGCCACTTCATAACGACACAGTTCAAAAATGAAGCCCTAGCTCAGCTTGAGTTTCGAGATTTCCCCTGTCAAGAAGCAAACGTGTCAGATTATGCAATTGGTGTTCGCGTCGAAAAATGGGTGCATGGTGCGTGGAAAGTTGTTCAATGAGAAACCGATTCGCTTCAGACACAAAAGATTTCCTTCTGATCCCAGGAATCAAAAATGAACCCAAACAACCCTACGAGTTTTATATTTTGGTGAAAGAGAGCACAATTGCTACGATCGTCCCTCATCCCGAAGATTACAAGTTATTGCTTTTTTTTCTGAAGAAACGGGAAAGCTCTTTAGAACAACCATCTCTTCCCTCAGTCCTTTTGTTACATTGAGAATTTTTGGTGTTGATGCGAGCGAGAGTTGCTCAATGATTCGGGCAAGTTTCACAAAATGCTTAAGACCAAATTTAAGATCTTTTTTGAAATCTTTAAAGCTTTAAAGAATGGCAGAAATTACTAGGGAATGGTCAGAAGTGACCGTGAGATTTTGGCACCAAAATGAGATTCAAACACCTATCGGATACAGCGAGTACGATGATGCTTTCGGATTTTGCTAAGGATGTTCAAAACTAATTTGCTCTGTATACGAATTATTGGTGTGCTTTTCCTTGAATTTACTAGACCCTAGACTTGTGCGCTTTTACTTGAGTGAATAACAAAAACAGCTTTATTCAACAAACGCGGATCAGCACCAGCATAACCCGAATAAATCTAGCTAGCTTTATTGAAGAAAAGCGTGTGAAAATGTTTCAACGAAACTGAAAGAAATGCTTGTGCCTTAAAGGTGAAGAATAGAAAATTAGCATAGCCATTATTTAAGAAACAACCTTTGTTGAAGTATGCCATTAGAAGTGCCAATTCGGTAAAATCCATCTACCGACTCCGTCACCTAAAAAACCGAAATTTAGAAATTCAATTACATTGAAAAACTGTAATAATAAAAAACGATAGACCAACGCGTCGCCCGTAACTCCAACAACAGAAAAGAGCCCAGGGAGTGGGGGCAAATTCAAAAATTGAGAAAATCTTGTCAGCAAGTGAATTGGATTCTCCAAAGAGAAATTTCTGTGATAGTAATAGAGTCATTCCTTCTAATGGCAGATGTTTTAAATCATATCGGCTAGCCGAAAAGGTTTCAAACCTCTTCGGCTAGCGATTTCGACTACGACAATATAAAATAGAAAGCTTAGAAAAAAACCATGGCTCTGAGGGGAGGACTCTACTCTAACCAGGGTCGCAAAAATGAGAGGGGAGGACTCTACCCGCTGACCAAGATGACACAGTTCTTTTGCCTGAAAGAAGTCGTTTTAAAGAAGCGTGCCTTGTTTTCGAGTAGATGTCAAAATTTCAAAGCCGTTTTTCTCGAAAACTAGCGATTCTTAGCAAAATCCGAAAGCATCATCGTACTCGCTGTATCTGATAGGTGTTTGCATTTCATTTTGGTGCCAAAATCTCACGGTCACTTCTGACCATTCCCTTGTTAGCTGACTGAATAAGATCAAAATTGTTTCTAGGCAAATCTCACTTGCCCAGCATCGACGATTTATTCGGGCTATGCTGGTGCCGACCCAGGAATTTCTAGAAGCGAAAGACATCAAATTGTTGAAGCTCAGTAAGTTTTTCTATTCGAAAGTTCGGCAATAGCAAACGACAATGTAGTAAACTTGTTTTGTATTAGGTCAGATACCTTTTTGTACTACTCGACTTCAACAGCGTCTAGTATTTTTGCTAACGACAAGTGTGGCTTTTGCTTGCATTTTACTACAATAAACGCTGGTTTGTTTCGCTTAAAAAAACACGGATTTTCTGCTCTTAATAATTTTCTCAAGAAATCTTACTTTGTTAGATGAGTTCTACAAAGAAAACAACTACATGCTTGTCGATCGCCTCTCCGTGTGGACTCCCGCGTATCATCCTTGGCTCCTCGATGAGCAGGATAAAATGAATTATATGAGAACAGAGAGCGGATTCTCCATTGAGGGCGAGCCAGCAAATAGCGTAAAGATTTGATCACTGATCACTGATCACTGATCTTATTTAGAAGATCAGTGATCTTCTAAATCTTCTAAATACAGGCTGCGGTATAATTACTGACTCAAGCTTTTAGAAAAACTTTTCTGCATTGTATTGTATTCTATACTATTTGAAAGATCTAATTCTGAGCTATATAAGCTTAAAAGCTTATATAAGCTTAATTTTTGATTGGAAAACCTTCGAATCCTTAAGGTGACTCGGGAGGGGCGCACAGCAAACACTCCTTGGCTACCATTTTTCTTGGTGTTCTAGATAAGAATCCTCCCTGAAAAATCCTTTCTCAATAGTAAATTTGTGCATAATTTATCCAGATATATTTATTTCAATAGTTTTCCACAAAAATTATAAGTTAAACATGTTTTAATCACCAATTTTTGACGCAGGGAGATGCACAACAAAAAGCGCTATCATTTTTCTTCGTTTACTAGGGAAAGGGAGTTTCAAAAGGAGTTGTTTTTAGTTGAATAAAGTTTTAACAAGTCTATTAGTTAAGAAAGAAGCAAGTTTGACGGAATAGAGGCGACTTTTAGCTCAAAAAAAAGTCTCCCACTCTGCGCTAAGGCACTCATTTTGTGGGAAAAGGAGAAATTGGTATGAGGCTTCAAAAATTGGTGATTAAAACATGTTTAACCTACCATTTTTGTCAAAAACTATTGAAATAAATATCTCTAGATAAATTATGCACAAATTTACTATTGAGGAAGGATTTTTCAGGAAGGATTCTGATCTAGAACACAGAGAAAAATGGTAGCCAAGGAGTGTTTGCTGTGCGCTCCTCCCGAGCTAAAAGTCCCGAGCTTTTTTGAGCTAAAAGTCGCCTCTATTCCGTCAAACTTGCTTTTTTTCTTAACTAATAGACTTTTTAAAACTTTATTTATCTAAAAACAACTCCTTTTGAAAGTCTCTTTCCCTAGTAAACCAAGAAAAATGATAGCGCGCTGAGGGATTTTTGCTGTGCGTCTCTCCCGCCTTAAGGATCTGAAAGTTTTTCCAATCAAAAAGCCCTTTTTAAGCTTATATAGCTGAGAAATAGAGCTTTCAAATAGTATATAATACGTAACATTTCTTGTGAAAAGTTTTTTTTAGTAAAATAGGTTTTTTGAAAAACTTGGGTCAATACAGTGCACCATAATTATCGCAAAAAGATAAAGTTCTGATTTTAAGGCAGACAAGAGCAAAAAAGACAATTTTTTAACTGAATAACAGTTATTGTACATTAACAATTATAAATCAACTATCAAATTCGAATCGGTCACCATTAGCATTTGAGCAGGCTCGCAGGAAGGCGTCAACGTTGGCGACCAAATAGGCTGGACTCTTCTCTTCCCACACTTTCAACAGTGATTTCTTCAAGCTTTAGGTTCTAGAACCACAATGAAAAATCCATTGGGTTGAGGTCTGGAGAGCTAGGTGGCCACTCGGAAAAAGAAATGAAGTCCGGGAAGTTGTTTTGGCAGAACTCCTTTGGACTTGTGGGCCGGTGCGCCATCTTGCTGATGCGATTTTGCTGATGCATCTTGCTGAATCCAAGGCGATTCCCAGAATGTTTACGAGCTCAGGGTAAGAGTTCATCCTTGAAAAGAGCCAGGTAGTTATCGGTTTAGATAGTTTTGGTTTGGCTTTTTCCGAATTCTGTCCCTCACTCGTTGAGGTTTGTCTTTGTGACGACAGTTGGGCGTCTACCGCTTCTTGGTGCATCAGCAATTGTTCCTGTAGCTTAGTAGTTGAATAGTGCGGAAAATGACACTTCTTTCGACTTTAAAACCTTTATGAATCTCCGGCGCCGAGACTCCTCGTTTGTGCAATTCGATGATCGATTGTCGATGGGGATTTTCCAGCCATTCCAGCCAGGGAGTTATCCTTGAAGGCGGGTGATACCTTGTTGCGATAATTATGGCGCACCTTGTAATTCTACCGCACCATGTATTAATAAAGAAGTGAAGATATTGACAAGAAAAAGTAGATTTCCGGAGAGGGGTTTGAACCCTCGACCGTTGTTTTGTTTTCTGGGCAATTGCTCTAACCACTGAGCTATCCGGTACCTTAACTTGCCAAGAGAATGAAGAAAAGCAAGGAGGAAGAAGGAAGGAAGAAGAAAGGAAGAAGAAAGGAAGAAAGAAGGAAGGAAAGATAGAAAGTACAAGCTTTTAGAGCGATGCTGATTCAGTCGTGTTCACCGCTAAAGTCAAATCCTTTCGAGGAGTCGCTCTGACCATGACAGCTTACAACGAGAAAGATTGTCGCAAAGACTATAAGAGAAATTTGATCAATTTTGAAGCAAAGTTTTGTTTACAGTTCTAGAGTTATTGATAACTTGAATTTCAGCGCCTCATTGGAAAGCGATATCGAGTGCTTGTGGAACTTCAAGGCACGCTGTATTCGGGCAAGTGTTGTTTTCAGATTGTGTACAAATCAAGATAACAGATTTCTATTTATTTCTATTTAAATAAAGTTAAGCATTGTAGGGATTAAGTTTCGTTGTTTTGCCAACGAATGACACATATTCTTCTAGCTATCTTGGGAACCAATGAGCATCGATGAAGAGACTGGCTTCCTTATCGAGATCCAAAAGTACGACTCATTGTCGGGTAAATTTTGAATACTTTTGTAGAATTTGTAGAATTTTCTCAATTTCCAGAACTTCAAAAGCTATATGATTCAACGCCGAACTCGAGTTTGCCCCTATGTCCAGCGCCACCGGAAGAGTTAAAGCCAAAAGCGTTGATTTGGCTTTGGATCTTTCTTGGATGCATCGTTTTCACACTCTTCTGCACGGCTAATTGCATTTTCTATTTGAGAATACGGTGGGGGAAATCAAAAACAAAAACTTTCAATGTGAAACAGTATGAGGCTAGCGTGCAGATTACCCGACGAAAAATTCTCGAAAACCACTTTTCTGGGGGTTTTCGACCATGCTGAATCCGAATAATATGATCCCAACCAAAACCCTTTTTTCGGTTTTTCTCTTGTTGATTTTATATCGATTTTACTACCATGTCTAATTAATGCTTTTCTTCTAGGATGACGGACATTAGTGAGTTGTTTGATGATTTGCCAAATGCGCCAACGGTGGCGCCGTAGGCGATGCGCGTGCTAGCCCGTGATGCGCGGTCGGGATAAAGCTTGGATCTCGTTTCTCTTCAACTTCTCATCCACATTTTACTGCCGTTGTTGGGTCGGACTCAGTCGAGTTGAGATCGGGAAAGACGCGAATCATTGTTCATTTTGAAACTAATCCGGTTTGTATTTGGTATTCCTGCGGCACAGCGTGTTTTTTTAAAAGAGGTTTTTTAAAAGAGAAACCACGTGACGAGCAGAGAACACACAAAAAATATTATCCGATTGAGCTAGGCCGCTCTGTCCAACACCAAAAATTCGAGTTTTGTACTCAAAATTTTTTTTTTTCCTTGGTCCCCCAAGGCAAAATTTTTCAAAAAAGCTAAAGAATTTTTTTTCGTTTCCGGTGATCGGGACTATATTATTCGAATTCAGCATGGTCGAAAACCCCTAGAAAAATGGTTTTCGAAAAACCAATGAGCTTCGATGAAGAGACCGGCTTCCTTATCGAGATCCAAAATTTTTCTTGGGGTAAACTGTACTCTTATCCAATATGATTCAGTTCTCAACTAAAGAAGGCCAGAGACGATGAAGAGCTTGCAAAACTTGTAAGAATATCAATTTGAATATATAAACGATTTGTTTAGCATGGTGTTGAGATGGCAAAATACAAGTGGCTTGGTTTAAGCAAATACAAGTGGGAATTTCAAATGCCAATTGAAATTTCTGTTTTTTGATCTATTCGTTAAAACAGTTGGCAAAAACATGGTGATAAATGGGAAGTGGACCCATCAACAATCGTTATCACCACACAAAAGCTTGGCGCTGGTGCTAGTGGAGTTGTTTACAAGGGACTGCTTAAGGAGGCTCCAACCTCACATAAAGCCATGTTTAGGCTGAATGTAAGTTTTTATGCTTTGTGCTCAAGGTTTAACACTAACTAACGCTGGGTCTGTTAACAAGGGATTGTCAACAGACCCAGCTCACCAAATGAAATGAGCCATACGATCTGACCCAGAATTTTACGCTGATTCCGAATAGCTGATTTGTCTTTGCAAAATGATTTTGAATCGAGAGCAATTTGGCAAACTAGTTCCTCTTTATAACGCGCTTTATAACGGCTTTATAACGGCAAACTAGTTCCTCTACGTGCAAGTGGCTGCATGGTGTTATGGATAATGGGCTAGGATCCGGAGTAGCTACTCGAGGTTTCGAATCTGCTTACTAGCTTATAGCTTATATGTGTTCCTTTGTGCACATACAAACGCGCGTCATCTGGCATAGAACAAACTAGCACTATGCTGGCAATGTTCGGTGTATTCGAAGATGAATTTCGAAGTGCCGCCAACTATAAGTTATAAACAGTTCTCCTCGAGGTGAGGCTAAGGCTTAGAATCAATTCATTAGATGAATTCATGTAGATAAATGTAGATGAATGTAGATTTTAACATTACGATCTAAGTTTCGTTAAAGTCACAAAAAAACACAAAAAGAGGGAGAGAGCGAACCCTCGAGCAGCTCCGTAGCCTTCTTGCTCCTTGTCTTCTTCATTCTCTTGGCAAGTTAAGGTAGCTCAGTGGTTAGAGCAATTGCCCAGTATCCTAACTCACTATCCACTGCACCACACAGCCATTGTCGCGTAGTGCGCGCGTAGGCCTTATAAAGAGAGGCTCATTTCATTTGTTGAGCTGGGTCTTTTGATCATCCCGAAGCTAACCTCACATTTAGTTTAACGCAAAGGCCTCTATTAAAATGATAACGTACGTAGCCGTGAAAACGTGTCAGGACAACGCGCTAAAATCGGACAAGTTCGTCCCTGCTTAAGTGTGATCCCGTAAAGCAATTCAGAGAAGAAATACTTCGTGAAATCGATTTCATGATTAGCCTTGACGTTCATGCACATTTACTGAATCTACTGGGTTGTTCGAGAGACCCAAAGATGCCCTTGATTATCACGGAGCTTTGTGAGAAAGGCGATCTTCTTACACTTCTTAGAAAAGCCGAAAAGGAAGAAGTTGGTTTTAAAAATTTTTGCTTAAGAAATCGCTTCCGAAAAGAAATAGTTTTAGGGTATAATTAATGCAAAAAATTTGTGGACAATATCCTGGCAGATCAGCGATGCCTTGGTTAGTTTGTGAGAGATAGCTATTGGATTGATGAATTGAAAACTGCCGGCTATTGTCAAATGTCACAGTTTGAGTACTTTCTTCAAAAGAAACCCATTTTGGTGTCAATGGAAAAGTTGTAGAGAATCAAAAATCAAGCTTATATCCAAATTTTCAGAACGATTCAAAAGCTGGTTTTCAAGAAATGCCAAATTTACGAATTTTCACTTCACAAAACTTTCACTTTCACAAAGCTTGCATTTTAAGCGAAACTACTAAGTGTATCTTTTTTGGAAATTTGGCTATAAGCCTAATTTTTGATTCTCTACAACTTTTCTATTGACACTAAAATGGGTTTCTTTTGAAGAAAGTGCTCAAATGCCCAAACTGGGACATCTCCAGTCCATTTTTGAGTCTCACACTTGTCTCACACACAAACCAAAATCCTACTACGAAAGAGGAATCCGCAAATTGCCTGTAAAATGGGCAGAAGTCGTCAATAATAATGGAAATTATTTGAAATGAATTCATGGTTTTATGTTGCATAAATTTTAGTTCAAAGTCCGGCACTTTTTAATTCACCAACCCAATATCTCTACTAAATACTACGGAAAATCCTCTTCAACTCTAATACATAACCTTTTTTTCTGTAGTAAGACATCATTTTTTTATGCTCAAGGCTGTTTATTTATTTGAATTTAGTGTTTATTTAGGTAGATTGTCTATGTCAAAATAAATTTAGGCTTTCTTGGCCGGAAAGTCGATCATTCATCGAGATATGGCGGCGAGAAACGTCCTAATTACTGATCGAAACGTTGCCAAACTAGCCGGTGTTTAACTATTTAAACTATTTAACTATATTATTTGTCTTTTATAATAAATTATAATAAATTTTAGACTTCGGATTGTGTCGAAGAAGCTCCTCCTTGCAATATACAGCCAAAGGAGGGCGGTTGCCGGTGAAATGGATGGCACCGGAGAGTCTCAAAACAGCTGAATTCTCCGAGAAAACCGACGTGTGAGTAGAAAAATTGAGAAGAATCTCTTGTTGAAGAAAGTTGATGAAAGTTGAAGAAAGAAAAACTCTTGTTAAGCTGGTCATACGGTGTTTTTCTATGGGAGATGTTCACATTTGGAAAAGCTCCATTTGTAAGCGTCGATCCGGTTGCCATGTGGGCACATCTGAAAGAGGGAAATCGATTGGAATTCCCCGAAGAAACCCCGGAAACAATGTGGGCGTTTTGATAAGAAAATATCTAATAACTTTATCTAATAACATAATCTAATAACTTTATCTAATAACTTAATCTAATAACTTACAATTAAAAACTAAATGAGTAAACTACTTATTTTCAGTTGGGTAAACTACTAAACTATTGGGTTGTCCAGTTATGAATGCGCGTTTTTACTATTTTGTAAATTTCTCAAGATGTCGAACAGATTTATATGAGTGTTATATATCATTCGAAAGCTGAAGATCTCCTCTACATTTTGATATAAAAAGCTTTGGAATTTGTTCAGCTTTTGGGAAATTGACTGCACAAAGGGAGAGGTCGTTTTCGAAAAAACCCATTCCAGCTTAGCCATTCCTCAAGTTTTATGGTGGAAAATAACCGCCCAGAAAAGAAAAGAAAAGTAAAGATGCTCTGAAATTGTTATATTTAAAAAAAAGTTGTATTGATATATCTATTGGCCAAATATCAAACGGTTAACTCAATTTGAGAGGAGCCAAAATTTGATCCAAAGGCATCCTTCCATTTTTTGGCCACCTCTTCTTCTGTGCAGTCAATTTGCCCAAAAGCTGGACAAATTCAAAAGCTTTTTATATCAAAATGTAGAGGGGATCTTCAGCTTTCGAATAATACTCATATATATCTTTTTCTTGACTTCGGTATCTTGAGAAATTTACAGAATAGTAAAAAACGCGCATTCCTAACTGGACAACCCAATATTTCCAGTTGTGAAGTTGCTGCTGAATGTTTCGAGTTTGAGCCGGAAAGCCGGCCAACCTTCCAATCGATAAGTCTTGTGCTGTACAAAATGCTGGAGGAAGATGCCTCACATTATGGTTATGTGGATTTGCAAGCTCAAAATGAAGACTCAAAGAAAATTGAAGAACTAGACAGTGAAGAGAACAAGGAAAAAGAAAGCTGAACTAACAAGGGAAGGTGACCGGGCTGAGCCAGCTAAATGCTATGCGATCTTTACCATTCGACGCAGAATTTGACACTGATTCTGATTCGGAATATCTATTCCGTTTTTGCTAAATGAGAATCTGCCAGGAGCTATAAGCGTCTAAAGTTTTGTTAGGACTCTGAAAATGTGAATCATTTGGGTCTTAGCGGCTTCCTTGCGGACCCAATTCCGTGCAGCCGTGGCAGTCAGTGCAGCCAGTGGCAAAGCTTTTGTTTCCGGAGTGAGAGCTCACAAGCTCAAAAGCGAAACCTAAGCCAGAGTAGGAAAATTGAGGATCGAAGTTGTGAGCTCTCGCTCCGGAAGGGAAAGCTGCACCACTCGGCCACGGCTGCAATGAATTGGATCTACAAGGAGGCCGTTAAGACCCAAATGGTCACATTTTTAGAGCTTTTAGAGCACAAAACTTTAGACGCTTATAACTCCTGGCAGATTCTCATTTAGCAAAAACGGAATAGAGAATCGGAATCAGAATCAGCGTCAAATTCTGCGTCGAATGGTAAAGATCGCATAGCATTTAGCTGGCTCAGCCCTTGTAAAATCCTGTAAAACCTTCCCTTGTTAATATCCAAGCTAGTATTGCTTCATCTTGTAACATTTTAAGTTGTTGTTTTTTTAAATATTGTGTTCTTCAAATGTTTATCTTGTTTAAATGCTAATTTTAATTAGCAAAGTGCTTTTTACTTTGTTTGTCTACTTGTTGATCCCTGAGCATTCAAATTGTTTCATTCAATTTCAATAAAAGATCCTAAAAATGGAAAATGTTAAAAATTACAACTCAAAGCTTTCACAAAAATGTTAAAAGAAAATAAACAAAGAAAACCAAATATTTAGCATTTCTTGTGGCGGAAAAAGTACTTTCCGACTTCTTATTACATCAATTTTCTTTCATTTCTTCATTGCACTTGCAAGCAGTGAGTCTGAACGAGATATACGTTGATTTCTGACCATAAGTACCTTTAATACCTTTAATAACCTTTAATAACAAAGGCTCTTGCTCGTAAGATCCGCAGGTAACACCTGAGCTTGTTTAAAACACCGTAACTACCACAACTACCGTAAATACTGTAATTGAAGGGCATACCCTTCTATTTTTTTTTCCTATCCTTCCCGAAAAATCACATAAGGGGGATCGTATAATTAAAAAATCTTTTAAAATCACTCTATCTCGTTTCATTTTTCTATTCATTTTTCTATTCAGTCATTAAACCATTTTAAATGTAAAAATGGTTTCTTTCGATAAAGTGATGCATCAAAAATTGACAAGTAAAAAATTTGAGTCTAATATTTCCTAGGGTGAAATTTTACGCTCTTTCAAATGGGATTTGTTGTTGAAAGGTTTGCCAAAAAAGTTTCATTCATAATCGGTGTGGCGAATAGCCAATAAAAGTTATCTAACTCTGACAGCCTAAAAATTGGAAAAGTATTGAGGAAATCGGTGCGCCTTCATTCTATTTCGCGCCCCAAATCATTTATTATTTTGTAGCTTGTTAGCTGAGTATCTTGTGTTAAAGCCTATATAAGGCAACTGTTGTTCATTTGTTAGTGGTTATCTTTCATTTTGCTTTCTGCTTTCCTCTCATTTTTGTGTGAAAGTTGTGTCCTAATTAGGACGAAATTGTTTCTGTTTCTGTTTTTATCGTCACTTTTAATTCAATTGTCGGTCTTGTGTGAAAGTTGCTCAAGTGAGAGCCCAAAGATTCCGAGTCAGTCGGCTATTGAATAAAGTGATTTTTTTTAGTTCAAATGAGATCAGATATCTCAAAACAAGAAATAACGTGTCTTGAGTGAAGAGTACCAAGCACGCAAAGAAGATTTCTTTACAATCGGCTACGATATATTAATTCCAAAACGACAAAAACACGATAAAAAAGATCACATTTAATGCTTGAAAGAAAAACAAAAGAAAGAAGTTTCGTTGGAAAATACGGAGAGCCGAACGAACCGGTTTGACGACCGGTTCACTAAATTTGAGTGTTTCGATTATCAAATTTTCTCTAAATGAATAAATTCTTAATAAGAAAGGAAACCTTAATTTGCATTTTGTCGGCAATTTTTCCTCTTTCATTTTCGGATTCGGTAAACAGTGAAGAGTGATGATAACGGAGGATATTGAGGTGATCCCAACACAGACAACCACATAAATACCTAGATCAGATTTATATTGGGTTGGTGAATTGAAAACTGCCGGACTTTGAACTAAAATTTACTCAACATAAAGCCATAAATTCATTCGAAATAATTTCCATTATTATTGACGACTTCTGCCCATTTTACAGGCAATCTGCGAAGTAAACTAGTCTATGAAGCAAATAGAATTACCATTGTTAGACCAAAATAATGACACATACCTTGGGTAGATATTAATCCTTTTATTATCATTTATATGTTATTTATTTATCCTTTTTCTCGTCTTATTCCCCTTTACATTCGACCCATAGGGAAGAGCTTAACACTATTTTCTTTCAAGCATTAAGTAAACTATTGGGTTGGTGAATTGAAAACTGCGGGACTTTGAACTAAAATTTATTCAACATAAAACCATGAATTCATTCCAAATAATTTCCATTATTATTGACGACTTCTGCCCATTTTAAAGGCAATTTGCGGATTCCTCTTTAGTAGTAGGATTTTGATTTGTGTGTGAGACAAGTGTGAGACTCAAAAATGGAGGACTGGAGATCTCCAATGTCCCAGTTTGAGCACTTTCTTCAAAAGAAATCCATTTTAGTGTCAATAGAAAAGTTGTAGAGAATCAAAAATTAGGCTTGTAGCCAAATTTCCAAAAAGATACACTTAGTAGTTTCGCTTGAAATGCAAGTTTTGTGAAAATTCGTAAATTTGACACTTCTTGAAAACCAGTTTTTGAATCGTTCTGAAAATTTGGATATGATTTTTTGATTGATTTTTGATTCTCTACAACTTTTCCATAGACACCAAAATGGGTTTCTTTTGAAGAAAGTGCTCAAATTGTCACATATGACAATAGCCCGGAGTTTTCAATTCACCAACCCAATAAAAGACATGAATTTCCTGCAAATACCCAAATTATTTCTTTCATTTGGCATTAATTGTCCTTTATTTATCATATTTGTATAAAACTATAGTCAAAACGCGTTAGTAAACCTGTGAAGGGATCCTGAAAAAGTCGTGATGCTAAAGAGGTTAGTTTCGAGGTCAAAATTGGATTCAAAACGAAGACAAGAAGTCAAAACAAAATTGGAAAGCATCCAAATTGATCCAGGGATCCCAAACTTCGTTTACTATCTATTAATACTAACAAGTTTTGACTGTAGTTTCACCTAATAACGGAAAAACAGAAGTTTTAGGAATGGCATCCGAGAGCATATCCAACAGCACTGTCATCGAGACGAGACTTGTCAGACCGATGGTTAACTGGAAAGAAGTTTTGATAAAGATATTGCAAAAAAAGAAAATTTGAACAAACTTATCATGGTTATCGCAGATTTTTCTCAAGAAACTGAATTTTTCATTAAATTTTGTCACAGCTAACAAGTATTTAGCTTATTATTTAGTTATTTAGCCACAGCCTATTATTTAGTTTTTAGTTAAGTGATTTGGAAATGCTGAAAGACTAACGAAACGTGATTCAATGCTTAACTAGTGTGATTTCCTTTCAATTATTTCAATTAAATGGACTATGTAGAATAGGTGAGAGTGAAGGAAATGTTGTTTGACTATGACTACCGTATTCTCTCTAATAGTAGTGCACCCTGGGCGTCGCTTAAATTCCTCGAAATCTCGAGAACCGCTTATCAGAACCTATCGATGTGGGGTCGGAAAATGGAGCTGACGATGAGATCTTGTGGGGGATTTGAGTGTTGAGCTTCTGCAAAAGCTTGGAAACCGTAAAACCGTCACCAACTCGGCGGGGTGCACTACTATTAAAGAGAATACGGTATTCGATTAAAAAGGTTATTATTTAGTTATCTAGCCTAAGCCCATATTATTTAGTTTTTAGTTAAGTGATTTGGAAATGCTGAAAGACTAACGAAGCGTAAGTCAATGCATAGCTATTGTGACTTCCTTTCAATTAACTTACAAGGAATGTGCACCAACTTAAGGTGAGCTTTTGGATCGAGACCCAGATCATTCAATGCAGAATTTCACATTGATTCCGAACCTGCTTTCCATCTTTGCAAAATGGCTCTCTATAAAAAGTTACAAACATTTTGAAAATGAAATGAAGTAAAAAGAGCCAAAAAATGAAATTTTCCTGGCTGAAATGGGATTCCCTCATAAGGCTTCTTCAGCCAAAAGTGGATTGGCGGCGCTGTGGGTAGAGGATTTCTATCTGAAACGATTTCTATCCAAAACGATTTCCTCATTTTTATGCTTGAGTCCAATTCCTTGGGCTCGAAATGATAAAATTCAGCTGGTTTGCCGCCGGATATCTAGAAAATGATAGCTCGATTTCAAACACTTGTTTCTTTCTGCTTTCCCAAAGAAATCACTCCCAAGGAAATCCCATTTCATCCAGGAAAATTTCATTGGCTTTTGGCTCTTTTTACTTCATTTTTCAAGGAATTTAGACAAAGCTTAGGGTGCACTACTATTAGAGAGAATTCGGTAGCCATAGTCAAACATTTCCTTCGCTCTCACTTATTCTACATAGTCAATTTCTATCTTCAACATGCTCTCACCTTAACTAGTTGCTCTTTTTTGATGTTCGGGGTCCAGAACATCCCAACCACTGACAAAGCGGTCAGAATGAAACACGGCAGCGCGATCACATAGACATAGAAGTTGGGAACTCGACGAATGCTCAGCACATAGCCTATCTGAGGATATTTGGAGAAGTGTAATCTGAGATTTATCCCAAGACTCACATATTCACTTCCACCTTGATTCACGTTAATCGTCGTGATATTCGTCACATCCCACTCACCGTTTCCCTAAAAAAACTGCTTGAATTAAGTTGGGGTTGTACAAAATGAAACCTAAAATTATGCTGGAAGTGAAATCAAACGAACCCACGTGGTCATCTCTTTCGTCAGTCTTGAGAACTCCTCGGGCAATAACTTTTGCATGGCTGCTGAACCCTGTAAACGGGTTACTGTACTAATTGAAGTTACTGTACGGGTTACTGTACTCTAATTGAAGCACAGTCTGCAATAGAAACAATTTTAGGAAGGGGATTGGAAAATAAAAGCACAGTCTTTAATAGAAGCAACAAATTTTTTAAATGCACTACTTTGCTACCGTACACCATTTCATTCATTTTTTTCTTGCAAAACTTCTCTACAATCCTCATTATTTTTTACGTTTATTAAACTTTTTCTCTTCTTTTTTTGTTTTTATCAAATTGCTAATGTGCTTATTTTTAGTGATGGCTGAGCTATCAATAATTCTTTTGGACTCTCTCGAGAAATATCGAGCTCTACGAGAACACGCAGAACACGAGGATTTCTTCTGGGAACAACGGGAGAAGAACGCAAATGAAGTGATGAATAGAAAGCCTCGGTCAGAAAACGATTACTCGAATTCTCTGGACGACCAGCAATTGTTCAAGAAGCGGAAGGCTTATTCGATTGATTTCAAGCTGGACACCATCGAATATGCAAAGAGGACCTCTAAAAATTATGAGAGCAGGTTTTTCGTTTAGGGTCGTTTAGGGAATTCGAGTAATCGTTTTCCGGCCGCGTTTTCCGGCTATTCATCACTTCATTCGAGATCGAGCAATGATCCATAAATGGATTCCATTCAGGAAGGACAATTGTGAAAAATGAGGAAATCGTCCAAGGGATTGAAAGGAGTCGGGAGGAAACTTACAAACAAATAACTCGATCAAGAACTGGCCGACTGGATCCGAAGCGAGTGGCAGAAGTGGAACAAAGTTTCGAGAAGATTGATTCACAAAAAGGTAAAAAAGCATGTGCGAGCAGAATGACATCAGGCTTGGAACGAGGAGATGATCGAGTTAGAGGAAATCGATCTTGGCGAAGATGAAGAGATAACAAAAGAGAACAACAAAGTGCTACGACAGTGATGCCTTTATTGAAGTCGGGGATATTAACGAAAATGATATGTTTGCTTGAAAATGCTTTTCATTTTGTTAATTGATTGTTGCCTACATTTAAATGTAACAGGCAAATCGTAAAAACTTGTAGTTAGACAAAACACAAACCTCTTCACTTGCATAGGCACGCACAAATGGATCGACTTGGGCACTCATCGAGATATACTTTCTGAATTGTTGATTTCAATTAGTGGATGAGTTTTGAAACGATAAAATGAATTCCATTTTATTCCACTAGAAAAAAGAAACTAGACAAAACATAGTTAACTTTAATAAGAAACTATAAAAGTGTCTAGAGAAATCGGTTCATTCTCGAGTTTCGTCTACTTCCTATCTACTTACTTACTACTATTGAGTATAAGAAAGCTTTCAAATAAGCAAATGACTTTAAAATCTCTATTATAGTGATCCACTGAGCCGTATTAAAAGATAAAAAGATGAACTTTTGCTTTTTCGCAATCACAAAATGAAAAGATCACTTACGCATCAAAGGCTAACGACATGACCATGATTGGGCATATTTGCTTGTCGAAAGGAAAAGTGTTTATCTGCAAAAAGTTTCATTTTACTTTTTCTTGCTATTCTTTTACAATGATTGGACAGGCGACTTCAGCGTAATAAAAAACGGGAAAATAAACGGTGCCATTGCTGAAGATTTGCACAACTTTCACCGCCTCCGCCTTCACCGAATCGAGAGTTCTTCTGAAAAAAAGGTGATATTTTCTGTTTTAATACATCGACGATTTTTGGAAAACTTTCGTTGCAGACCATAGCTACTAAGTTGTTAAAAAAGTTTGCGGTCATTTGCAGAAAAGTTCAAATTATCCAATTATTTTGACAATGGATCGTTATGGCTTTTGGTTCATTTGAAAGCCTGTTTTCTTGCGAGCATTTTATTTTACAACTTACTTTACACATTCCAAATCTTTAGATGGATAAAAGTGAACTTTGTGCTTCGTGTTTTGCTCCGTCATTATTGGAAAAATGGTCTGTCTGCGAGATCTGCTGATGAAGTGATTTGCGAGGTGGAAGGCAAAGGAAATGTTGGCAAAACTGCTGTGATCGAGTGGTTCAAACGCTTCAATGACGATGATTTTGATCTTGAGGACAAGAAGAAAGTTGAAGTTGAAGAAACGTGTCAAGAGTTCTTTGATTCAAAGGAGCTGGCTTCGTACTTCGAGCAGATCTGAAATCTTGCCGATCGATGGCAGAGGATCGTAGAGAATGACGGACTATACTTGTTTTCAAGTCTACGACTCCTTCAATTCTTTGTCTTTTCCTTTTGATATTCGGTGAGGTTGGTTTTGAAAGTTTGGAGATAAAGAAATATCGTTCATAAGAATCTCACTACATTTTTTGCTGAAGTCGAAGCGAATTAGTCGAATAGCCAACTATTTTTATTACAAAGAGCAAAATGATGGAGATTTTAGGGATGAACAGAGTCTATTTAAGCCTCACGCATTTCCGATTTGCGTGTCCGGGATCCAGAGAGCTTCGGAGGCGACGAAAATATTGTCGACTCCATCGAATTTGCTCTCATTCCACGCAAGTCTCGGGTCTCGCCAGTACGAAAACGATTCATTTTATCGATCAACGTTTTCCCCAAACTCACCATTTTCAGCTCAAGACAAACACTCAAGAGTTGACTCTCGGCATTCAATGAAATCATTTTGAGGAACCACAAATCGAAATGGACATCAAGTGGGGAACCTGTGAAAAGGAAATGGAATTGGCATTAGTGGCATTGGCATTGGCATTGACATTGGCATTGACATTGGCATTGTCATTAGCATTGTCATTGGCATTGTCATTGGCATTGGCATTGACATTGGCATTGACATTGGCATTGACTTTGGCATTGACATTAGCATTGACATTGACATTGACATTGGCATTGACATTAGCATTAGTAGCAATTGACGAACCACTGCCATTCCCCGAAGACTTCTGGTATATCGGGGTCACGTAGCGATTGTAGGCTCGTTTAATGAACAGCTCGTTGTACAAATTGTTGACCGCGTTCATGTGCGCCGAGTAGTCGGCTGAATAACAAGAACTCTATCATGAGCGCTTATTTTCAAAAACTTAGCTATTGCCATAGTTAGATAGTTATAAGACTTATACAGAGTGGCTGAAAGTCCACATTTTTCAATTCAAAAGCCCTGTTTACATTTTTTAGCTTAGGTTGCTCAAAAGCTTACTCGTCTTTTATATTTTAGTAATTAATTTGTTTTTCTTGTATTTTTATTATTTCTTTATTCATTTCAGTTCATTTTAGTGAAAACTTTTCATTTTAGAATGGTTTCCGATTAAGAGAAAGAGCGGATAACGATCGTGGAGCTGCACAAGGCTGGAATGCGCCACTACGAGATCGTTAGGAAGACCGGATTTGGACAGAAAATGATTTAGCGAGCTCTGAAACGTTACAATGAGATTGGCACAACATCTGATCGACCTCGTGCGGGCCGTTCGTCAACAAAGATTACGGTATTCAGTCTAGATTCGGATATTAAGTCTAGATTGGGGTATTCAGTCTGGTTTAAGGTATTTAGTTAAGATTAGCTGGATTACGGTATTCAGTCTAGATTAGTGTATTCAATTAAGATTGGGATATTCAGTCTAGATTAGGGGTGGGACAAAGGTGCACCTTTTTTTTGCGCACCCGACCAAAAGCGCACCTTTTTTTTCGCTGGAAAAGGCCTTAGAAAAGGCCGTAGAGCTTTAAAAATGTTTCCACATAGGGGAATCATATGCGTAGATTCCGAATTTCGACAAATTAGAACTCGCTGACACGTCAAATTTGGGCTAAGAGGCAAAAACTGCGGAAAAGCGTTAAGTTACGTAGTTTTTGCCTTTTAGCCTCTAAAGTGACTCGATTCCATTTTTGGTCACTCGCATTTCGCCCTCGTAATTTCTTCAATGGTTCAATGAATTAAAACACTTTTTAGCCTATTTTGTAGAGGAGATTTACAACTTTCAAATAGTTTATAACATTCATCGATATCAGGTTTCTATCGTTGGAAATTTATGAAAATGTTGAAATCCGCATTTCAAGTACCTAATATATTGACTTTGGCAAACCTTTTTAAGTATTATCTTTTACTTGCTGTACCTGAATCTCCATTTTCGGTGTAGTCGAATTGTGAGTGACATGATTGGAGAAAATAGATGAGCAAAATCAATTTGAACATTTTGCTCTGAACACTAAACTAAATTAGAATGAAATATCGGAAATTTGCAATAGGCAATTGAAAATTCGAAATTCGAAATTCGAGACTGACTTCCTCTTTTCGCTTTTCGCTCAGCCAGGTAGCCCCTACTCTTTGGCCCATTTTGCCCACTTGAACCCCTCGACAAATCAAACAATTTCATGAAAAATAATGACTATTCGCATGGATAAAGAATTGAAAGTGCAATTTTGAAGTGCTGCACAATGTTGTTTGTGATTAGAATGTGTGGTTTACATTTTTTTTCAACAGTTGCATCTTTATCAACATCAACAGTGGCCTCTTTTTCAACATCAACAGTGGCATCTTTATCAACATCGACAGTGGCATCTTTATCAACATCAACAGTGGCACCTTTATCAACATCAACAGTGGCCTCTTTTTCAACATCAACAGTGGCATCTTTATCAACATCAACACTTGCATCTTTATCAACATCAACAGTGGCTCCATTTTTCAATTTCCATCAATATTTTGGCAATAAAATTGAAAAAAACCAAAAACCATGCATCGTCGACACGTTCACCACAAGATACGCGGTGGTGATGAGAAATAAGATCTATTCTATGTACCTCAAACGTTAGCCGATGATGCGATCACAGGAGATAGATCAGAGGATGATTAGTGGACTGTCGAACCGGGTCAGTTGGGAACTCAATTGAAGTGATATTTCATTGGTCATTTCCAATTTAGCGCTATGAGGCTTGAACCTAATATCAAAGCTTAGGAAGGGTTACAAAGTCTCTCATCACTTTTCAATTCTAAGTTACTGTGGCGAATTGCCACTGCTCTGCAGTTAGTCAAAAATTCAATACACAGGTTAAAATTCAAAGTTGATGGATAAACTACCGTAATCAGTCACTAGACGATAGTCACCTTTATCAACATCACCTTAGGTGAAAATACAGTCAAACTTCGTTAGCGACCTCCTCGATAGTGAACTAATCTCTTTAGGGCTTTTTAGAGGCCCTAAGAGCAAAAATCAAAAATAAAGCCCTTTGGACCTCTTCAATGACCTAACCTTGATAGTAACGGGGCTTTTCTGGGTCACTTCTATAGATCCCTAACGAGTTTTGCTTAGAGTGTGTTCCTTGCAGACAACGCGTTTTCTAAAAAGCGCGCGCCAAGGATAAGCTACCGTAACCCTGCATCAGCAAATTTTTCAAAATGCAAATGTACATTAAAATCTTGCGCTCTTTTTTCTATTACTCTTTACTTAACTCTATTACTCTTTCGCTAAAACTTAAAATTTTTTAAATGCTATTTAAAATTAAAGAAAACATTTAAAACGGGAAAAGTTAAGAAACACTATTAAAAAATTATATTATTTCCGAAATTACCAGGCCCATTGTCTACATTTGCACTAGAACCATTCCAAAAAAAATTTCACGCCCCAAAAAACCTAAATCCTTAAATAAAACTATCCATTACTATATTTTCAGAAAAGTTTGCAAATTTTTTTCGCGCGACCTTTATAGCTTTGCTTAAAAAGCGCACCTTTTAGAAAACGCGTTGTCGGAAGTTTGTCGGATCAATTGTCTGACAAAAAAAGTTGTCAATGAAAATTTGTCTGACAAATTGTCTGTCAACAAGGAGCACACTCTAGTTTTGCTGTAGTTTGTAGTTTGTAAGTTTTGTTTCTTTTTAGCGACACATAATAGCCAAACATAATCCTGTATTTGCTTTGGCAGGGACTGGGTTAGGGCTTGGAACTGGCTTGGAACTGGCTTGGAACTGGGATATCACATGTTTCTGGTGCTACGCGAACAATAATCGAAATCGCCTATCGAACACGGCAAATCCGATGCTGTGTTCAGTTTTTCAGAAAAACTGTCTTGAAGAGTAGTGCGCTAAAGTGCCGTTTTTCTATAGTCAAAATGGCACTTGGGCAGAAAATGATTTAGCGAGCTCTGAAACGTTACCCTTTTCTATTTTACTTTATAATTCTACTCCCAATGATCGGATCGACTCAGGGTTAGTTTTAAAAGAATCCCGACTAAATTTGGTTATAGAAAAATACAATTTATCTTGTATGCTCATGTGTAAGAACATAGAGAAAATTTGTGTCAAAGTTTACTTACCTACCTACAGAAGTCAATCAACTTTGACGGTTTATAACTCGAGGTATAGAAGCTGAATCAACTTAGGCTTGGTTTTAATAGAATCCTCATTAAATTTGACTAAAGAAACGTCAACTTTCGTCAACGCCATATGCAAAAACATGCGAGAAAAACGTGTCGAAAGTTTGGGTGTCTACTCGGGGAAATCGTGCCTGGGGCTTATAAAGGCTTTTTTCCGAGTCTCGACTCTCGAAATGTGGCTAGATGGCGTAGTGGCAATTGCGGTAAACGAAAATAGAGCAAAAATGCTGCTGCATCTCTTTTAATGATTAATAATCTGGCTTTTTATTTCTATATTTATTCATTAATTAATTAAAAATGTACTTATTGTAATCTCTCAAAAACTATTTATTACCAATTTTGACTGTAGAACTTAAAGTACATTTGTGTTTCGACGTCCTTATCCACTTGCGTTGCCTCGGCGTCGATAGTGTTCATCTGTTTTCAAAAGTTTTCAAAAAGCAACGTAATCGTTCAATTGGTTGTGGATCTCTCCTTTCCCCTCTTGAAATATTGGCTTCGATGTCAAAATCTAAAATTACCCGTGATTCTCACAGAATGGATAGCCGCTTTTTAATGAGTTCAAAATGCATCCATTAAAAATGCATCCATAAAAGGAAGGCATCGAACCCGAGCCAAAAACTTGCTAGCTTATTTCGGAAACAAGACTCTTATCCACTACACCTCAGAAAAAAATCAGGAACGAGAACTCCAGTAAATTTCATCTTTCTAGGCATCTCCGGTTGCCCACACGGGAATCCTTTATTCAACTCTCGGGCAAATTTTCATGAATTGTTGCAGAAGCTTCGTTTAGCCCGAAACACCTGAGAAAACAACGTAATCTTTCAATTGATTGTGGATCTCTTCTTTCCTCTCTTGAAACATTGGCTTTGATGTCAAAATCTAGAATTACTCGTGATGTTCATAGAATGGATAGCCGCTTTTTAATGAGTTCAAAATGCATCCATTCCTACGATAATTTTTTGCAACTCTCGTTGGATTTTAATTGTCGAATTTGCCAGAAATTTGTCGGTTTATATCTCGTGAACGTCGATGAAGCGTAGGATTTGTGCCCTTTTAGAATACCCTCAACCAGGAGATATTTACACTTTAAACTCGAGTTGTTTACTACATGAAACTTCCAGAGGATTCTCTGTAAGTATTTGTCTAATCGGAGCATTTATTTAGTCTTTTCTTTCTTTCTTTTGTTCTTTTGTTCTTTCTTTCTTTTGTTCTTTTGTTCTTTCTTTCTTTTGTATTAAAAATGTACTTATTGTAATTTCTCGAAAACTATTTATCACCAGTTTTGACTGTAGAACTTAAAGTACATTTGTGTTTCGATGTCCTTATCCACTTTTGTTGCCTCGGCGTCGATAGTGTTCATCTGTCGGCCGATCATTTTCAGGAAAAGCCAACAAAAATTGCTCCTCCACTCTTTCACAGAGCTCAGCCCAACCACCATGTAACCAGCACATGACCTGGAATTTAAAGAGAAATTCTTCGTGCCTCTTCATTCAAACTTACATCGTCACCCATAGCTCGCTGAGAGCGCCAAATATTTGAGATTCGAGTGAACCCTCGACACAGTATAACACTGAAATCATTGACCATGCAACTCCGAGGTCGGCAATTATTGAGAAATACATAAAATTTCGAATAAACTAAATGTTTGGATGTGTATTTTTGAGGCAATAAAATGAGGATCCGAAGAGATAGCATTAGGAAATTTTTTTAGAGCTTTAAAAGAGGAAACAGTGCTATCCAAACAAAGAGAAACTATTGGGTTGTCCAGTTATGGATGCGCGTTTTTACTATTTTGTAAATTTCTCAAGATATCGAACAGATGTATATGAGTGTTATATATCATTCGAGAGCTGAGGATCTCCTCTACATTTTGGAATAAAAAAGTTTTTGAATTCATTCAACTTTTTGGGAAATTGACTGCACAAAGGGAGAGGTCTTTTTCGAAAAAACCCATTTCAGCTTAGCTATTCCTCAAGCCATCCCAGCCATTCCAGCTTAACTATTCCTCAAGCCATCTCAGCCATCCCAGCTTAGCTATTCCTCAAGTTTTATGGTGTAAAATAACCGCCCAGAAAAGAAAAGAAAAGTAAAGATGCTCTGAAATTGTTATATTTAAAAAAAAAGTTGTATTGATATATCTATTGGCCAAACATCAAACGGTTAACTCAATTTGAGCGGAGCCAAAACTTGATCCAAAGGCACCCTTCCATTTTTGGCCACCTCTTCTTCTGTGCAGTCAATTTGCCCAAAAGCTGAACAAATTCAAAAACTTTTTTATTCCAAAATGTAGAGGAGATCTTCAGCTTTCGAATAATACTCATATATATCATTTTCTTGATTTCGGTATCTGGAGAAATTTACAAAATAGTAAAAAACGCGCATTCATAACTGGACAACCCAATATTTGAAAATTGCTCTTTGAAAAAACAAAAAGTCTTTAATTCGATAAACTGAAAGATTCTATTGGGTTGGGGAGAATGAGTCGGCGCCGAAAATCAAAAAAATGTCTAAAACTTCTATTCGACTTCGTCAAATAATATGCGTTTGATATCAGTAGAATGGTTAACTAATTCTCTACAAAATGACATTTAAAAGAAAATTCAAACAGCGCCTCCGCTCAAGAAAAGCCATTTTTCACAAAAACTACAAACTGTGATCTAGAAAAACCATTGGTGGGATCTTCCTGCAAATTTGGCAACTTAAGTAATTGAATGTGCTCTATCTTTTTTTATATAAACACTAAAGAAGGTTTATGTGAAAGAAACTGTTCAAATGATGAGTCGGACTCTTTGCCATTTTAACCAGCTGCGTTTGGAAGTTCATAAACTCCACGAAAGAAAAGCTTTGTGGAAACTCTCAAAAGTCATTTTGTAGAGAAATAGTGGATCCTTTTGATGAAACCAAACGTATGTTTAAAGAAGGCTTTATGTGTGCAAAAGTCCCTTTAAAGTTGGGCGCCGACTCATTCTCCCCAACCCAATAGATGAAAAAATAGCTCTCACATAAAAAGCGCGAATATTTTCGACTGCCTGATATCTGGCGGACAAAGCGTAGTCGTGCATTCTCTCGCTTAACTCCTCCAAAATCTTCTTATTGCTCGTTTTGATTTTACGAAGAGACTGTAAATTCGTTTTTTATCCTTTTATTTCTTCTAGATATTCAAAACAAACCCAAAGAAAGAAAAGGATTATCGTGCTGAATACAGGAGCAAATATAACACTTGAAAGTGAAGTGTACATGGCTGATGCTGTAAAGGCTCTTGTTAATCAGCTAGAAGTGATTAGAAATTAGCTACAATCAGCTAGAAATGATTAGAAAATTTACAAATGCTTATGGTAATTGCATTGAAGTTAGCGAAAATGATCGCGAAAATGATGATCATTGTCGAGATGTGCGTTCGTCGTTTCGCCTCGTAGTCCCACATGAAAACGAGTGAACATGTTCTATAAGTTAGACATGTTACCGAGGTTTAACCAGGTTTCAAGTTTGAGCAGTCATATCAACGGACTGAAAGTTGCTAGGAAACTAAAACTTTTTCTATCAGAAAGCCTAAATTATCAGCTTTATTTCGATACCGAACAGTCAACAAGAATCTTCAAAAAAGTACTCTAAAAAGGTTATCGATACTTAACGAGGCCGTCCTTAACAAGGCCTTAACAAGACCTTAACAAGGCCTTAACAAGGCCTTAACAATGCCTTAACGAAGCCTTAACGATCCTTAACGAGGCCTTAACGATCCTTAACAAGACCTTAACAAGACCTTAACAATGCCTTAACGAGGCCTTAACGAGGGCCTTAACGATCCTTAACCAGGCCTTAACGAGACCTCCTTAAGGGTAATAATTTTAAAGCTTAATGTGACTTTTTGAGTACTATTTTAAAGAATTTTTCTGAATGTTTGGTATTAAAATAAAGCTAATGATATTGGCTTTCTGATAAAAAAGTTTCAAATTGCTAGCAACTTTCAGTGCGCCGATATGATTGTCCAACGGGATTGTCGAACGGGATTGTCGAACGGGATTGTCGAACGGGATCGTCGAACGGGATTGTCAAACGGGATTGTCGAACGGGAGCAACCCCAAAATATCGTTAGCCATGTCGACTATAAGTGTTCCGAATCACGTGTCATTAATTTTTACTTTTTAGTTACCATAAACTCTCTAATAGAAGAAATCTAATAGAAATCCTTCTATTCTTCATTTTTTTTTGCCGACCGGCACCCATTTAGCGCAAATATCCTATTGCGCGCCCCCGGCTACCGTAGCCGAGTTGAGTTATTCCTCATTTCCATCTTTTTCACTCTTCGAAACAAGTTAACCTACAATGTAACAGCACTGGTTTACACGGTTGCTTATCTTATCGTTTTGTTCTTCCTGTTTTCAATTGATTGGTTACCAATCAATTGGTTTCAATTACCAATTAAGGTCTCAACTTGGCCATTTTACGGATAAAGGAGTTGTTTTTCAATTGCGCACATCATCAATAAGAAGTCACAGAGCAAGAGCTCTAGTCAATTGCTGTAACTAGACTACCGTTATCGGGACAAATCTCTTTCTAGGGGTCCCTCTATTCGAATTTCCATGTTAATTAAAGTCTAAACTAACCTTTCAATTAAAATCATCGGATAAATAAGAAAATTGATCGCAACAGCTTCAAATCTCAACATGCTGATGAGTAGTAGAAGAAAATCTTAAACAGTTCATTGATCTACAGTCGATCTACATCATTGATCTACAAAGTCGCATGTGCAAAGCTTGAGAATTTATGATTAGTGAACTGATCTAGTAGACTAGATCAGTTCACTTGAGACTTTTGTGATTTACTTGATGTTTTGAGGATTCGAAGTTGATACAGAGTGCCCATCAATCTCGAGCAAATGATCAGAATCGTGTGAAGTTTTGTGAAAACGATAATTCTCGTGAGATTTACGTGAAACTTTTCTGATTTAGCCACCACAAAAATGTATGGAATGTAGAGAAATACGGAGAGTATTTGGATGAAAGTTTGCCCGAGAGTTGAATAAAGGATTGCCGTGTGGGCAACCGGAGATGCCTAGAAAGATGAAATTTACTGGCGTTCTCGTTGCTGATTTAAATTTATTCAACATAAAACCATAAATTCATTCGAAATAATTTCCATTATTATTGACGACTTCTGCCCATTTTACAGGCAATTTGCGGATTCCTCTTTCGTAGTAGGATTTTGGTTTGTGTGTGAGACAAGTGTGAGACTCAAAAATGGAGGACTGGAGACTTAAAAATGAAGGAATGTCCCAGTTTGAGCACTTTCTTCAAAAGAAACCCATTTTGTTGTCAATAGAAAAGTTGTAGAGAATCAAAAATTAGGCTAATAGCGAAATTTCCAAAAAGATACACTTAGTAGTTTCGCTTAAAATGCAAGTTTTGTGAAAATTCGTAAATTTTGCATTTCTTGAAAACCAGTTTTTTAATCGTTCTGAAAATTTGGATACAAGCTTGATTTTTGATTCTTTACAACTTTTCTATTGACACCAAAATGGGTTTCTTTTGAAGAAAGTGCTCAAACTGTCACATATGACAATAGCCGGCAGTTTTCAATTCACCAACCCAATAGATTGAGATTAGCCTTGATTTGTGGAGATGTCAATGTCCAATTCGAGAATTCGGAGCCGGTCAGATTAGTTTGCAATAGGGAGAGGGGAGGGGGTTATGTAAAAGCCCTGCGCCAGACGACGAGCGAGTACGCGGCCGCCCAAAGAACACACAGAACACACAAATTTTAAGCGGAACCACTAAGCGTATCTTTTTGGAAATTTGGATATAAGCTTGATTTTTGATTCTCTACAACTTTTCCATTGACACCAAAATGGGTTTCTTTTGAAGAAAGTGCTCAAACTGTCACATATGACAATAGCCCGCAGTTTTCAATTCACCAACCCAATAGCATTTCCTAAAAGTTTGCTCTTCAGCTGCACCACTAATAGCTGTACACTTTCATAAACAATTTTCTTACAAGCTTTCGAAACTTTTCAAACTTTTCAAACCTCAAGGACATCAAAATCGACGAGTATCCAAATTCGAATCTTCAGCTCGTGACCGCCAACATTTAAAAGGTAAAACATCATAGTTTTTTCGTTCCTGTGAAAACACAGCTACAGTGAATTTACGCGAAAAACAATTTGTTTCCAAAAACAACCAAAAATTTCACCTATGCTTTCTCAAATCTCAAACACCAGTTTTTCACCTGTTTTCATTGTAAATATAAATTCAAAGAATCGTCGGTTTTAGAAAAGAAATAGTTTCAGAGAAAGTAGGTGCGAGAAATTCGAAGAACTGTTTCTTTGCATCAAATGCGTTGATCAAATTCGTTTACATCAATGACTTTTATTCTGCAGTAATTTCAAACTCAACTTTTCAGTTTTTCTCGGAAAACCGGGTCTTTTGACAAAATACGGCTCTTTTCATTGTGAGAAAGCTATCATATGCAAAACCTTTGCCAATTCCATTCTCTTCAGGGTTAAAATAAAGCTCATAAATAGGTTCTACGACCATGAAAACCCCGGAGCACTAAATCTCATTCGGGAATCATTTACGGAACAAAAAAAACCACTGTGTAAAGTGACTAGCGGGGTGTTTTTTGTGCGGTCCGTAATCGCTCGCGACCTGGCAAACTCGTCAGGTATAAGAGGCTTTTGAGCCTGTGAAGGGCGCGGTAAGCGACTGGGCTGACTGATCTGGAACCCTGAGCGTCATTATGCCCAAATTTTTGGGATAAATTTTTCCCAGATTTAGCTCTATTTTAGCACAAATTCTGGACCCTCATGGACTGACCTGACAAAAAGTTTTTTGATTCCGGAGTTAGAGAATGTAGATGTGAAAAAGAATCAAATTGGCTTTGGGCTTTGCATATGATAGCTTTTCACAATGAATACCTTTTCAAAAGATCTGGATTTTCAAGAAGAACCAAGTTTCTTAAAGAGTACGCTTCAAGGCAAGCTCACTCAATGATAGGCAAGCTCACTCACTGATAGGCAAGCTCACTCAGTGATAGGCAAGCTCACTCACTGATAGGCAAGCTCACTCCATGATAGGCAAGCTCACTTCATGATAGGCAAGCTCACTCAGTGATAGGCAAGCTCACTCCATGATAGGCAAGCTCACTCACTGATAGGCAAGCTCACTCAGTGATAGGCAAGCTCACTCACTGATAGGCAAGCTCACTCACTGATAGGCAAGCTCACTCACTGATAGGCAAACTCGCTCAATGATAGGCAAGCTCACTCACTGGTTTAAATTTCAAAAAGAAGTCAAGTAGTTTTTTCTAAAGTTGACTGGAATAACTTTTCTAAAGTATACTTACAATTAGTCAAGAAGATCTCAAAGCAACAAATTTTTGGCTTTTCCAAAACGAGAGCCAGTCGTTCTCCCCGGCGCTTGGCCGGACTTCAATTCACGCGCGAGAACGTAATCCAAATGATTAGCGACAGTTCTTTGCCGATCGAGCATCTAAAAAATTTGCCGAGCATTTGAAAAAGAAATTTCTTAAATAAAATTATTGATTGACTGCCAGTGCATTGGTAAAATGATTCCAATTTTTATTTCGTGACTGAAATTAGACAAATCCTGTGTGATGAGTCATCAAATGAACAAAGAAATCAAACAAACAAAGAAAAAACACTTTATAAACACAAAAAAAGGCATTTAGAAAGTGTTTATTGATAAGAGAATAGGGAAAACAAAAGGACAAGGTGGGTTTTTGATTAAATAAAAGAAAAGGAGAATGTACCAAGTTTTTCTGATGTATTCGGCGCAAAGCATACTGTATTTGTATCAAAATATTCATGCCAAAAAATAGACTTCTTTTCGAATGCAAAGTTAAAGGCAAACAAAATAAAAGCTGTTTACATCCGTTTAAATTAAACATCAATTCACAGGAAGATTGTGTTTTTGACAATTTTTTTATTAGGCATGAAAAGTGATGACGTGAATACCACCTTTGAACTTCACTTTGAAACTGAAAAACTTTGCACTGAAAAACTTTGAAACACCTTTTCATCTATTGAAACAGCATAAAAAAACATAGTTAGAACTAAGGCAGATCAAAACTTGTGCGCCAGGGGGACTCCAACCTCCGACCCGACCTGGCAACTGTGCTAACCATTACACCGCAAAGCACTCGATCCCCTTTACTCCAGAGGGAGTTAACTACATTTATTCACGCACGAATAACGTGGTACAAACAATACACAAGCAGCCCTAAACCCCAAACGTAGGGAAAACCCATAAATATGAAAAAAAGAGAATATACCTATAATTATGGGCTAGGACTAGGGCTGTAAAGGCCGCTCCAAGGGGACCTGAACTTTCTCGACCCAAACGCTGAACCCGAACCCGAGCACTGAACTGAAAAAGAGGTATCTCTTCTCTGAGTTTCAGTTTCAATGGACATTTTATAAAGTTCAGTGCTCGGGTTCGGGTTCAGTGTTTGGGTCGAGAAAGTTCAGGTCCCCTTGGAGCGGCCTTATTCAATGATATTCAATAATAATTTTATTTTAACCAAATTTTTATCGAGCTTTTTATCGGGCGGTAATGACGCGATTACCGCAAACACCGCGTCTATTTTGAAACTCTTATCTTTTGATTTAAAGAACTTACAAAAAAGAAGAAAGCAACACTTACTTGATATTATTTAGTCAATAATAACATTCATTTAGTCATTTAGTAATCATTTAGTAATCATTTAGTTATCATTTAGTTATCATTTAGACATTTAGCTATCATTTAGTTATCATTTAGTTAATATGAACATTATTTCAGACAATCCAAACCAAATCTTTAATCAATTTGTCTCAAAAAGCTGGCATATTGCTGACTCAAGCATCTTTGAAACTCCTTTCTTTTCGTTGAAGCTCTACGTTCAAGAGAATGACTAGCAAAACTGTAAATAATTGACATTATAAGGCATTGATTCAATAAAAGTCTACAATTAGACAGCGAAAAATGTGCATCAGGCGAAACGATTACAGCGAAGAAGTACTGCCAACAAATTGACGAAATGCACCAGAAATTGCGGCGAATGTGCCCGGCATTGGTCAACAGAAAAGGTCCAATTTTTCTCCACGACAACGCTCGTCCGCACGTCGCACAACCGACCCTGCAAAAGCTGAACGAACTGAGCTACGAAACTTTGCCTCACCCGCCATATTCGCCGAATCTTTCGCCTACCGACTACCACTTTTTCAAGCACCTCGACAACTTTCTCCGGGAGAAGTGCTTCAAAACTCAAGACGATGCCAAAAAAAACGCCTTCGCCGACTTTTTCGCCTCCAGAAGCCCGGACTTATATGCTACCGGCATAAATAAACTTGCTTCTCGTTGGTAAAAAGGAACCGTATTGGAACCGTATTAGATCAAAATAGGTAAATGTGGTAAATGTTGGTAAATGTGTTAATTGTAATGGTTCTTATTTCGATTAATCAAGTTTTATTTGGATCAATTTATGGGATTTTAAATATTCGAGTCGAAAACGCTCATTTATTTCCGGACAACCTAATAGAAAGCGAAAAATCAAAATCAACAGATGACTCACTCATCTAAAATTGACTAATGCTAATAGTGTACTTTCAAAATCTCCCTTTTCTCATTTCATCGACAGTACTTTCCAAGCGAAAATTTCAATAAATTTCTCGCTAATCAGTCGTGTTTATTTGCTTATTGCGGTTTTCCGCTTTCGAAAAAAGTGGGAAACACGTAAACACATGATTTTTGAAGAAAGAAAAACAGAAAAACACTGGGGAAACCCCAATTTTTCAGACGGTAATACAAAAATGAATAAAATAAGGGAAAAGGGATGGAGTGATAAAGTTTGCGGATATAAAGCTGAATTTTAAACACAAAAAATTAGTGGAGGCTTGAGGAAAAATAGGAAAGATGAACGTTATTGGGTCGATATTTTTGCTGGCAATCATTTTTACGGTTGGTGCTTTGTTTTGTTTTTAAATGCTTTTATTCTTTTGTTCTTTGTTTGTTTGCTTAAATGTTCTTTTGTTTTTAAAGGGGGGGGGGGGGGGGGGACAAATGCGACCTTTTTTTGCGCACCTAGACATTTGCGCACCTTTTTTTTTGCTGGAAAAGGCCTTAGGCAAGGCCGTAGAGCTTCGAAAATACTTCCATATAAGGGAATCGTATGCGTAGATTCCGAATTTCGACAAATCAGACCTCGCTGACACGTCAAATCTGGGCTAAAAGGCAAAAACTGCGGAAAAGCGTTAAGATGCGTAGTTTTGCGTAGTAAGCTGCTCAATCTTTCGATTTTAAAGCTGCTCAATCTTTCGATTTTAAAGCTGCTCAACCTTTCGATTTTAAAGCTGCTCAATCGATACGATCGATCTCTAATAAGATGTAGTCGAATTCGGTGTTTTTTCTTCTTTATTCAAAGTCAAAGTTTCAAAAAACATGAGCTAATTTCGAGAATATTAGCCCAATTACCTCAACAATTTGCTTTTCAGTTCTCCGATGCGTACGCGATTCGATGCTTTGTTTTCAACTGTGACGACTCGGGGAGTGATCATACGAAAGATCGTTAGTTGTTTAAAAATTAATAAAAATATATCTAAATTTGAGACTGAGCACCGAAAAACTTAAGTAATCCATCTATCAAAACATTACAAAACTTTAAAATCTTCCAGCTTCCCCAGCCGGGCCCTCAATTGAAACACAACATTTCGAAGACCACGATCGACCAACAAGTTGGTTTAGTGTTTGACTCAAAAAGTTGAATTCGATGAATAATTCAATTTCCTCTTACGATTTAATAAAAAAAGCTGTTGGTTTAGTCTTTGTTTAGAAAATTCTCAGAAAATTTGGAAACTCTTATCCATATCGATCAAATTCATGAGTATAATATTGAACTCATTCAGCTATTGAGATTCTTATACTTTGGCAACGATACAGCACTGAAATCTAAGCTTTAATCTACAAAAATTGATGAGATTTTTTGCTCCAATAAATCAAAATCTCAGCTCAACAAATTCTCGACGAGTTCCACGATGATCACTCAACACAGAAAGCTTTCCATGTAGAAGAGGGCAGCGATAGAACAAGTGAGTTTCAAAGGAAACGGCTTTTGAGTCGAGATTTGAAACTCGTTTAGAAAATGGACGTTTCACTTAATTTTGATTTTTAATTTACTAGAAGTTTAATAGCTTTTGGATTAAAATTTAGGAATTACCGTATTTTCTCTAATAGTAGCGCACCCAGCCGAGTTGGTGACGATTTGACGGCTTCCAAGCTTTTGCAGAAGCTCAACACTCAAATCCCCCACTGGATCTCATCGTCAGCTACATTTTCCGACCCCAAATCGATAGGTTCTGATAAGCGGTTCTCGAGATTTTAAGGAATTTAGACGAAGCTTAGGGTGCACTACTATTAGAGAGAATTCGGTAATCGACTCGGACTTTATTTTAACACATTGACGACAAAGTCATTTTTGGCTTGGCTGGCGTTTCGGACTATCTATGTTAGCGAGAATTGTGCTTTTTAAAAATCCAAAAGCACGCTGCCCAACTACATGTAATTCTCTATTCAACGGCGAAAAAAAGCAGTGCAAACGGTCCTCTGGGAGCTGAGGACAGACAGACGTCTTACTCCCTTTATATATACCTTATTCTCTCTAATAGTAGTGCACCCCGCCGAGCCAAGTTGGTGACTATTTTACGGCTTCCAAATTTTTCACAAAAGTTCAACACTCAAATCCCCCACAAGATTTCATCGTCCGCTACATTTTCCGATCCCACATCGATAGGTTCTGATAAGCGGTTCTCGAGATTTCGAGGAATTTAGGCGAAGCTTTGGGTACACTACTATTAGGGAGAAGACGGTATATTATTTCAGGTTAGGCTAGTAGGTCAGACTGATCTATTTCCCTAATATTTCCGGGTGAGCCGAGTTGATGACGATTTTACGGTTTCTAAGTTTTCACAGAAGCTCAACACTCTAATCACTAGATCTCATCGTCAGCAACATTTTCCGACCCCACATCGATAGGTTCTGATAAGCGGTTCTCGAGATTTTAAGGAATTTAGGCGACGCTCAGGGTGCACTACTATTAGAGAAAATACGGTACTATAGGAACACAGAACACAAAAAGTAGATACTGAAACTTCTGAAATTTTTTTGAAACAAAAATTTGCAGCACAATTGCAAGGTGAGAAGACGACTTCAGGAGTTTTCCTCAAAGATCAGGATAAATCGAGTTGGTTTTTGCAGTTTACTATGTAGTTTACTATGCAGTTTACTGTGCAGTCTACTATGCTATTTACTATGCAGTTGACTATGCAGTTTACTTTGGAGTTTACGATGCAGTTTACTATGCTATCTTTTTACCATTAGAACTAAAATTTCAGCTCCTCTTGCATTCGACAAAGAGCGCTCAACACCGGAGAATATCGTGAAAGATTTCGATCACACGAAAGGTGAGGATTTTGCCAGGGTTACTGTGGTTTATTTGGCGTATTTTCTGTTGAACTCTGGCTCATTCAAGTCCTCCATTTCTTTCGTAACACCTGGGCTGCACAAGAAAAATGAAAACGCTAGAAAGGATTCGTTTTCACAGCACCCAGCCCATTCAAAGCCAGCCCATTTAAAAAGAAAACTTTCAAAGTACTCAGACAAGTAAGAAACTGTCAATTTTTGAGTACTTTGAGCATTAAACGTACGGAGCTTTTCCCTTTCAATGCGACTGGCTTTCAGTTACACTCGCTTATTGTAAGCCCACCCTTTCTGACGCACTGAATTTACCATTTTCACAGAAAGTATTCAGAAGTACATGTGTGCTTACGCTTTTATGCACAAAGTACACCAAGTAAACCACATTTTCCCATTGACTTTAAACTTTTGAGAAACTTTTCTTTCCAGACACCACCCAGCATCCATTCACGCGTAAATTCAATCGAAAGCATTCAACCACGGAAAGCTCGTAATGTGATGCTGTTATTTTTATAATTCTTCTCATCTTTACTATGTAAAGATTTGTATTTATCGTGTAAATAAAGATATTTGGCTCTCTTCCATTACAGAAAGACTTTAAAATTCTCAGATGACTTCCTATGTACACTACTGGACAATGAAATATCATATTTGAAAAACGATCGCCACTTTCGCGCGTCTGTAACTCCATTGTCTTTACCGTATTTCTAAATATTAATATTACCATTGTGTAGCCCTTGAAAAGAGCTTTCAGAAAATGTATAACACTAATAGTTTAAACTCAAAGACAAGAGAGTTACAGACGCGCGAAAGTGACGATCGTTTTTCAAATATCATATTTCATTGTCCAGTACTGTATGTGACAGTTTGAGCACTTTCTTCAAAAGAAACCCATTTTGGTGTCAATGGAAAAGTTGTAGAGAATCAAAAATCAAGCTTATATCCAAATTTTCAGAACGATTCAAAAACTGGTTTTCAAGAAATGCCAAATTTACGAATTTTCACAAAACTTGCATTTTAAGCGAAACTACTAAGTGTATCTTTTTGGAAATTTCGCTATTAGCCTAATTTTTGATTCTCTACAACTTTTCTATTGACACCAAAATGGGTTTCTTTTGTAGAAAGTGCTCAAACTGGGACATTGGAGATCTCCAGTTCTCGATTTTTGAGTCTCACACTTGTCGTGAGACTCCTTTAAAGCTCCTTTAAAGCTCCTTTAAAGCTCTTTTAAAGCTCCTTTCAGACTCCTTTAAAGCCCCTTTATCGTTCCTTTATAGTTCCTATTTAGTTCCTTTAAAACTCCTTTAAATTGCCGTTTAAAAGAATAAATTGCCGTTTAAAAGGTGTGACAGAACAGCAATCTTGCAGGAGCAGAAGTCGCGCCCGTCTTGTCTTTTTGCACACTGTAAAGAATATCGTTTTGCAAAAGCATAAAATCTTTTTTTCTTTTCTTGAAGTTTTTATGTTCTTTATGTTTTTATGTTTTTATGCTTTTTGACCTTTTCCATTTCTTCCTAACATTTTACCTGTTCGTTTTGGGTCCATTCTTCAGCCGAGTACTCATCACAAACTCGGCTAGTAAATTTCTGCAAACAGTTATGCGATTTGGTCATCTAAAAATTTGGCCTTTGAATCGAGATTAGCCTTTAAATTGAAATCGAAATCGAATCGATTCTACAGGGTGGGCCAAAATTACCGTTACAATGCTCACTCACGCGCAAATGCGAAAGCGAAATGGAAGAAAGCGAACGGTAACAACTTCAGCAAATGCCTCCGCTTGAGCTTCCGCTTGTACTTGAGCTTGAGCTCGAGCTTCAACCTCTACTGGAGCTTGAGCTTGAGCTTGAGCCTCAACTTGTACTTGAGCTTGAGCAAGATGGCATAATAAAAAGCTAAATTTTGGTTTTTTTTGTTTCTAAAAACTTTTTACCTCAAAAGAACATATTGTTTGAGCATTTTTGAATGAAATGATTTGAAATGAAATAAAACTTATGGCTTTTTTTGTTTAAAAATAACTAAATATTAGGTTGTCCAGTTATGAATGCGCACCTGCCCTTGAACAGCGTACCTTAGGGCTATACAATTTTATCAAACCCTATTCTTTATATGCTGTTGAAGATTTCTTATTTACGAGTGAACAATGTATTGCTACAAAAAGGCCTTGATCCTTCAAACATAAAGTTCATTCAAGATAACGCCCGTCCACACGTTGCAAAGATTGTTCAGGAAAAACTCGAAGAGTTGGGCTGGGAAACTCTCCCGCATCCGCCATATTCTCCGGATATTTCTCCTTTGGATTGCCATTTATTTCGCTCAATGCGAAACCATTTGGCCGGAAACAAGTTCAAAGAAGTTTAAGAGGTCGAAAAATGGATAGCCGACTTCTTTGCCTCGAAACAAGCCAATTTTTGACGCGGAGGGAATTCATTCTTTGCATGGAAGATAGAAACAAATATTGTTAACAAATGGTGAATATATTGTTGATTGAGCTGTTAAACTGTTGGTTTTAAAATAAAGAGTTGTTATCTTAAAAACGCGCATTTATAACTGGACAACCTAATAGTATTCAGAGTTGACGGAGACATTTTGGGAAGCTATTTTTGGATGAAATTTTGATGAATTCTTTATCTCAAAACTTTTTCTTAGCTTTGAAAAATGAAAGCTTTTGTTTGAAATTAATAATATTTTAAAAAAAGAAATGTTTAGTTTAAAAGTTTCTCCAAAAAAAATCGAAATGCTTTGGAAAAGCTCGACAAATGATTTGTTTGAAACGTTTTGTGTAGAGTGTATTCCTCGCGAGTAAGTAATTACTCGAGTAAATTCCGGGTAGTAAATAGTAAACCTATCGATGTGGGGTCGGAAAATGCAGCTGACGATGAGATCTTGTGGGGGACTAGAGTGTTGAGCCTCTGTGAAAATTTTGGAAGCCGTAAAATAGGTATCAACTCGGCTCGCTGGGGTACACTACTATTAGAGAAAATACGGTAACTAGATGCTGTTGTAATTCAGAAGTTTAACCAATAGCTGAAGAGCTTACGAAACTTTAGCTGTTAAAGTTTAACACGTTTCCTAAATATTTCAACATATTAAAATAGGCATAAAACGCTCCAAAGCTTCACCTCGACACTTGTGAAAAATAGATACGGCGAGATTTCAATTAGATCCAATTTATCCTTTAGTAATAAAAGGAAAGGTCATTTGATATCCACTATCTCCAGTACGTCTTCTCTAATTCGTCAATCCGATTGTGAGATTATCAATCTCTAATCGATCGTAGAGAGCCGATTCCTGTGAAGGCGGGACACTGGTTTTTGATCACCCTATCAAAATGACAAAATAAATGCATTTTTTCTTCATTTTTAAAGAAAATTATGTAAAAACGATAATTTGTTTAGTAATTTAGTGATTCTAATGCAAAAACATTACCCTAAAGTCGCGAGTATAAGTTCTGTTTGGTTTTCGCATGCAAATTGACGGCTGTCTCCGGTGCGGTGTGCCGAGGGTTCGAACCCCGCATAACTTTTTTGCCTAACTTTTTGCATAAGCATAACTTTTTTGCTATTTAAGAACAATAATAGAAGTAAATTTATTGAGGGTTATAGCAATTTTATGCTGTTATTTGTTGCTCCGGGCGTGGCTCGGCGCGTCCGCCCTGCTCCTCTCCGGTGCTTGCTTGCTCAGTCTTATGGATCCCTCCCTGGCCTCTTCATCCGGCCAAAGTTCACGTCGACGGTCGAAAGAGATGCCTTTCAAGCGTCTTCTTCAACACTATCGTCTGGATGTATCCATGCACATAACAAATAGCAATGGTGATAGGCTGTCACCCTGTAGTATCCCTCCAAGAACAATAATAAAAGTTTATATAACAATAAAAATGTAGAAAAACCCAACAAAAAGAAATTCAAAGCAATTAAAGCGTATGTAAATTAAGGCAGAACTTATACTCGGATCAACTTATACTCGCGACTTTAGGGTAATCTATTAAAAAGGTTTCAAAATTAGACGATTTTCGAAATGTAACCCTGTTACATAAGCCTGAGCCTGAGCCTTCGCCACTTGAATTTGCTGATCAGATCAAATTCAAATCATCAAATTTGCTGATCTTTCTATCTTCCAATAAATTGTGTTGTATTAATTCTAATAAATCAAATAAATCAATCAAATATTCCTCATAAAATGCAATGACTTTACAACAAGTCTTTACAAATAGATTTTTACAAAAGAACACATTTCAAGCTCTTTTTTCAACAAGAGTGATTTCAAGAGTGACAAATTTGATCCGTTTGAGCCAACGTGAAGCTGGACTTGAATCATAACGGACCCAAAGTCGACAAAATTCAAAACAAAACCGAATAACAGCTCATTTATTCATTTTCAGTTCACTTTTCAATTACTCCAAGTTTTCATTTTTCGTCTCACCGGCTCGCCGATTTGATTGCATCGCGTTTCTTTCATCTTCTGAACTTGCAAATTTTGTTTTTAAAGATTGACAAGGATACTTGTATTGTACTTTTGAGAATCTAATTTGAAAAAAAAGCATTTGAATTAACTAAGCAGTTTTTTTAGCAAAAAAAAACTTTAAAATATAGGCAATTATCGTAAATACTGTAATGTAACTTAACTACCGTAAATACTGTAATAGTACCCCCCCCCATAATGACGGTGCGGAGTGTTGCGTAGTCTAGCTTTGAACGAGTTTTCTCGACACTGGTTTATGCTACAATGCGGGCTTAAGTATCAAAAAATAGCCCTGAATTTCAGCTATTTTTTGATACTTAAGCGCGCACTGTAGCATAAACCAGTGTCGAGAAAAACTCGTTCAAAGCTAGACTACACAACACTCCCCACCGTCATTATAGGGGTGGGGTACTATTACAGTATTTACGGTAGGTAATTACCTTAATCACGGTAATCACGGTAATAGGTAATCACGTTAAAATCTAGTCTACAAACTCTATTTACTAGTTGCTAAAACTTAGTAAATTTATCCCTTTTATTCTGTTTATTTTATTCTTTTTGATTCTTTTACTCTTGTTTTACAGTTGAATTACTTGTAACTTGAACATTCGCGAATCTTTTGAGCAATTGAAACTTTTCATGAAAGCATTGGAGAGTGAAAGGGCCGTGTTGATACGGACATAAGCTGCCGGATGCTCATCTTCGGCTAAAAATTTAGAGTAAACCGACTGATAAAGCTAATTAAATCTATTTGCTTACTAGTATACTGAGAATTTTGCTTACCAGTATACTGAGAATCTTCATCCGTTTCACAATACGACGCAGCGTAGGCGTAGAAGAAGAGCTGTTCGTTTGAAATGTGTTTCAATGAGGGAATCGTTGGATAGGTGGGCTTCTGAAATCCTCAAAATCAAAAGAAAATCAAATCTGAAATCTAAATGGCTTTATGGCTTTATGTTCCCTTTCTAGCTTAGGCTTAGCTTCAATTTTAAACCAAAACTTCTTTAGTTGAGAAGTGTGCAGAAAAGTGGTTCTTTTCTGTGAAATCTTATTTAATGTTTTGATTTGAATGTCTGATTTTCTTGTCCCGCCTTTGAAAGATCGCTTTTAAGATAAAGGGACGGATAAAAGGGACGGAGCCCACTTTACATTAGGCCTTTTCATATTCTTTCCGTATATTCCCTTTCGTATTCCTTTTTCGTATCGCTATGAAACACTGAACCAACGATTGATTCTATTTTATTGTATTTTCTTGCTAGATTCAGAATAAATATCTAATAATCATCGTCCCTATCGGTATTCTCTCACACACTGCACAAGAAGTTTCAAACTGAATGAATAAGCCAAAATTTTGATTTCCTAGTTTCCCCAAATGCTTTCTAGAAGAAATTTAGCTTATAATTAGAATTTATGTTTTTATTTTTCAAATTCTTTAGATAACTAATCCAATTTTCTATTTCCTACCTTCATCTCCGTTTCCGACAGCCTTTTCTGCAGCGCCAAAAACGCCAATTGCATACCTTCTTGATCGGCGACGAACTCTGAAACGGGGAAAAATTAGATTAGTTTTAGAATTCGATTCATGAGCGCTGAGGGCAAACTGTCATGGCGCTCACCTATTTGAATCTGTTTTCAATTGAAAAATCCTTCAAAAAGCCTTTTTAATCCTATCCTTTTGTTTTAAGCTAAAGAGTTTTTGATAAAGATTGGCATTCAAACAGAATTTCAAAAGTTTTTTTACTATTTCACCAACCGAAAAAGGTTGCCATCGAAAACGCGGCCTTGCAACTGCAGATTTTCCCTCGTTTCACTGGAATGCACTGAAATTTGGTGAGATTTCGTGGACTTCAAATGCACTAGGAGCTGCGGTTTTAATGTCAAAATTTCAAGCTAACTGATTGAGAGTCAGGGGTTTTTTTTCTCATTTAATACCTCTTCTTCGTGTTTCCATTCCTCATCCACGTATTCCCCGCAAACTTGTTGCGCGAACCCGATCAGACAGTCGTGATTTTCTTTCACCTAAATCATTTTAGTTGTTGAATAGAGTAGGCCACAATATTCCGGGTGACCCATAATTATAGGCTTATTATCTATTATTGTTAACTATCTTGATCTCCTCAAAGCTGAAATTTTGCACTGAGCACAAAAATGAAAATGAAATTTTGACATGCCAGCGAGTCAGCGAGATTGAATCCTTGAGCTCCCGAGCTCATCCCGAGATACAGAGCTCTTAGCCTGTCGATACAGAGCTTTTAGCCTGTCGATACAGAGCTCTTAACCAGTCGGTCATGGCAGACATGTTATAAAGATCCGACGTTCAGTTTTCAGTGTTTGGCTTTTCGTTTAGCATTCGGTTTTTGGAAAGTTTACTGAGAAAGTTCTTCGAGAATGTTTTTTCACCGAGAAATTTCGGATTCAGGTCGAAAAGTCGGAAATTTCAGCGTTCATGCTTGTAAATTTCGGGTTCTTTTCCCATTCAAAACTTCTCAAAATTTAATGAAAAGGAAACAGAACCCGAACTTTACAAACATGAATGCTCAACTTTCCGACTTTTCGAACGCAAACCTCGAACTTTCTAGAGTGGATCATAACTATAGTTGCTAGGCTTGTTATCTATTACTATTAACTATCTAGATTTCCGTAAAGCCTAAATATTGCATTTCAAAAATCAAATTTGGAAATTCCAACCGGGCTCCGGCCCGCAAAGCCAAGAAAGTGCAAGATTTTTGAAAAGTGAAGTTTCTCGATTTCTTTTTTAAATGGCCATCCAGCTAGCCGGATCTCAATCCAATGGATTATTCTTTCTGGTCCATCCTTGAGGACTTTGGTCCATCCTTGAGGACTCTGGTCCATCCTTGAGGACTCTGGTCCATCCTTGAGGACTCTGGTCCATCCTTGAGGACTCTGGTCCATCATTGAGGACTTTGGTCCATCCTTGAGGACTCTGGTCCATCCTTGAGGACTCTGGTCCATCCATCCGGCTCAAAACCGCATAAAAATGTTGGCATTTTGAAGAAAAGTCTTCTGAAAGTCTGGGATGAACTGGATTATGTTTACATGATCGTCATGGACGTCATGGACGTCATGGACGCCTTTCCTAAAGGCTTGACAGCGTGCTTGGCTAAAAATGGTGATCGCTTTAAATTTAATTGTGAATTTGTTGTCCATTGCTATCAAATAAAGCCTTTAAAAGAAAAGTTTGCTCTATAAAGTTTAATTTTTTCTATTTACAAAGCTTTTTATCTGTACCTATAATTATGGACCAGCCTGGACTAATTAACAAAAACCTTTTTATCTGTATCACTTCCGTACTCTTGAATGACATCGTGCATCATTTCGTGTCCATACACACCGCCAACGCCACCATACTAGATTTTTTTTTAGTAATTTGAGCAAAAGATAACAGAGAAGTTCAACACAGAAGTTTAACACAGAAGTTTAAAAACGAAAGCAAATTACATTTAACACATTCGCGACGCGACGCGACATTTTTGCGTTACTGTCCCAGTGGACGAGCTATTAGGACGAGGTCTCGCAAAGCTATTAGCCCCGAAATACACCTCCTAGCTGTAAAATTTCATGCTGAATCCGAATCTCTAATCAGATTTTGAAAATATTGCTGCCTCGAAAAGATATCGGCTCTTTTTGGCTCGTGAGACAAAACGCCGCATTTCTCTTTCTCCAATGGTCTGTTTTCCACGATTTTTGTTTTATTGGATGGAGCTCAGCTAGATGAACATTTCATATCAACATCATTTTTTGATAAGACTTTATCCAAAGGTCGTTTTACTGGGATACGCGCAATAGAGGTCTTCTATAGCGCAGTCGGTAGAGCGTCTGTCTCTGGGGCGGAAGGGGTTTCATCCGGTGGGCCACAATTTCGTCCACCGATGGACCGAACCGTCCCAGGGGCCAGACGGCCTTCGTCCACCGATGGACCGAACCGTCCCAGGGGCCAGACGGCCTTCGTCCACCGGTGGACCGAATCGTCCCAGGGGCCAGACGGCCTTCGTCCACCGGTGGACCGAATCGTCCCGAACGTGTTAAAGCCAAACCCTTGCCGCGAGTGTTGTCCCCTTTCCGATGATCAACGGTGCCTCAGCGATCATCAACGTTTCCATGCTCGGGTTGGCGAAAGCGTTAAAACTGTCGCCCATCATGATTGAATCAAAAAAGTTCTAGAAAGGATTGATGATTGATACAAACGGATATTCAATTACGGATATTCAGTTACGGATATTCAGTTACGGATATTCAGTTACGGATATTCAATTACGGATATTCAATCGCTTTAAAACCCACCGGATTGAAGTAACGCCAGAGTGTGAGGTGATCGTTTAATTGTTGAAAAACAAATAAATGCTCGTCATCAGCAAAGAAGAATTGTTGGCTGAAGATTGAAAATATAGCTTCGGGTTGGAATTTTCCCATGTCTAGTATACGGTAAGCTCACCGGTACATTACCGGGCACAATTTCCTCAAAAATTAATTACCTCTGCAAAATGTAAATGGAAAAAAAGAGAGATTTGTAAAGGGGGAAGAAAGTAACATTGAAAACCTATTTAAAGCCCATCAAATTTCAGAAATCATTCAAAAACACAAACAACTGGCCAATGCTAGAGCTTGAATCATTTATTGGATTGGTGAATTGAAAACTGCGGGCTATTGTCATATGTGACAGTTTGAGCACTTTCTTCAAAAGAAACCCATTTTGGTGTCAATGGAAAAGTTGTAGAGAATCAAAAATTAGGCTTATAGCCAAATTTCCAAAAAGATACACTTGGTAGTTTCGCTTAAAATGCAAGTTTTGTGAAAATTCGTAAATTTGGCATTTCTTGAAGACCAGTTTTTGAATCGTTCTGAAAATTTGGATATAAGCCTAGTTTTTGACTCTCTACAACTTTTCCATTGACACCAAAATGGGTTTCTTTTGAAGAAAGTGCTCAAATGCTCAAACTGGGACATCTCCAGTCCTCCATTTTTGAGTCTCACACTTGTCTCACACACAAACCAAAATCCTACTACGAAAGAGGAATCCGCAAATTGCCTGTAAAATGGGCAGAAGTCGTCAATAATAATGGAAATTATTTGGAATGAATTGATGGTTTTATGTTCAATAAATTTTAGTTCAAAGTCCCGCAGTTTTCAATTCACCAACCCAATATTTCCACCAGCAAGACAACATCACTTTGTGCCCATGATAATCTGGCTTTGGGGTTGAAATTGGCATTTGACCTTTGCTGAGTCCTTTTCGAGAATTGTTATTGAAGTGTTATTGAAGGGACCATCCCCTTGGGTAATCCCTTAGGAACTTGTTTGGTTTAAGGCGTACAGGGTGATCAAAAAGTTCTCCGCACACTTGTAAATGATTCATTTTCTAAATGAAAGCTAAAACAAAATTCCTCGTGTTTTTTTGTATTTTGAAGCTGAAATTCTGATGAACATCTCTATAAGTAAATTAATCCGATCAGAAAGTTTTCCAGCCTTTTCAAGAAGCCTGAATTCGAGACACACCAGAAAGACGCAGTTTCGCATTTTTTTGAAGACTATTTTAGTAGTAGTTGTAGTAGAACACGTTGTAAACCAAAAAGAACTTTTTGAGCTATTTCTTTTGTGATTTTAGTTGACGTGTTGCTAAATAGCGTCCCGGAAATTATGTTCTCCTTCACGGATATTATGACCGGTAATCCCGTCGGTTTATGGCAATGACCGAGTACAGTATTCATAAACGTCGGGATCTTGGTACTTTAGAAGATCTTGGTCGGGATCTTGGTACAGAATCTTTAAAAGATTTAGCTAAAAGAATTGCATATCTAACTCACTGTGCCTTTTCAAGTAAAACTTTCAGATAGTTTTCCAATGTTTCATAGAGTTTCGTGAAGTTGAAGTGCCTGTTTTCATTCGATGCACCGGTCAAAATGAGCATATTTTGTGCATACTTTTCGTAAAATTTCATCGTTTCATCTGTCACCGATGGGGTTTTCTAAAAAAGTACCGGATTTAAAAGGAATATTAGCAGGAAGGGCTATCCATCCCTAGATTAGCAATCGAGTTTTTAATTTCATCTTTAAAACTTTGAAACTTGCCTTTTTAAACCAACAACCTGACATTACTGGCATTTCTTTAGGCTATTTTAGGCAAATTTCACTTTTTTTTGACGTCTCAGCATATCAAACTTTCAAAACTTACTTCTTTAACGTCTCAACCTTCTAAACCCACTTCTTTAACATCTCAAACTTCCAAACCTCACCTCTTTAACGTTCGAAACTTCCAAACCTCACCCCCTTTAACGTCTCAACCTTCCAAACCCCACTTCTTTAACGTCTCAACCTTCCAAACCACACCTCTTTAACATCTCAACCTTCCAAACCTTACCTCTTTAACGTCTCAAACTTCCAAACCTCACCTCTTTAACGTTTCAACCTTCCAAACCTCACCCCTTTAACGTCTCAAACTTCCAAACCTCACCTCTTTAACGTTTCAACCTTCCAAACCTCACCCCTTTAACGTCTCAAACTTTCAAACCTCACCTCTTTAACGTTTCAACCTTCCAAACCTCACCCCTTTAACGTCTCAAACTTTCAAACCCAGATCTGTTCAATCAACACATCGAGCATTTCCCTCATTTCCAATTTCGCAGCCACATAATCGTCTTTTGTCAAGATCTCATTTCCCTCAATCACTTCCAATAAAGCCGGTCGGAGACGAACTCCGGCCACAAAAATTAAGACTTCTGTGGCCTTAAATTAAAAGAAAATCTCCATAAATCTTTTTTTTCCTTACATTGTTTGCAAGGCTAGGATTATCCGACTCTCTCCCATGCAAGATGATCGATGCAAGGAATTTCTGAAAATTGAATCAGTTTTGGATTTTGTTTGGATTTTTTCTGAACAAAAACATCTGAAATGAACTGTAAAGTGTAGAGTTTCAAAATTCAAAAAATTCGTTTCGTTTCCCTTTCTCTTTCCACCATAATCTTGTCTCTAATCTTGTCTCTAATTTTATCCAATTTTTCTACTTTTTTTATCTTTCGATATCCTTTTTAAACTCTCACAGAAACATGAATGCCAAGTTTGTTTCGATAAAATGATTAAAGAATTGAAAGGGTTGAAGAAATGTGGTAAAGCACATCGGCGCGAAATAAGGCAAAAATGCGTTTTCTATCGGATTTTTCCGGGAGTACCTTTTTTAGATGCAGAAAATTGTGCTGATTCCGAATCTGAAGGAATTTTTCAAATCCCCTTGACAGAAATTTTTTAAATTGAGTTTTAGCGCTTTTTTGGTCATTTTGTATGGGAAATTTTGTGGTACCCTGCAGTTTGGGGCTCGTAACTCGACAATCAGGGTCTAGAACAAAAAACGAGGGGATAATTTTTATTCTAGAGACTCTCACGAACATTTTGATACAAAAATCATCAAATTTGCTCGACTCTACAAAAAGTTATAACATCTTTAAAGAAATTTTGCAAAATACACTAAAAACATTTGATGATTTTTGTATCAAAATGTTCGTGAGAGTCTCTAGAATAAAAATTATCCCCTCGTTTTTTGTTCTAGACCCTGCTTGTCGAGTTACGAGCCCCAAACTGCAGGGTACCACAAAATTTCCCATACAAAATGACCAAAAAAGCGCTAAAACTCAATTTAAAAAATTTCTGTCAAGGGGATTTGAAAAATTCCTTCAGATTCGGAATCAGCACAATTTTCTGCATCTAAAAAAGGTACTCCCGGAAAAATCCGATAGAAAACGCATTTTCACGCCGATGTGTAAAGTGCTTTCCTTTCATAGATTTCCTGTATTTTTACCGATACATAGCTCATGTAAAGCTTTTCAGTACTAAAGAAAAATGATGATATAGATTTTCAAATTTTTGACTACTTCGTTATTCAGTCTTGTCTTAATAAGTCCATCTTTAGCCCATCTTTAGATGAGAAGATGCCCGTTGAGTGCAGATGAATCTGATGTTGTGTGGAGTCTTTGCGAGAAATTCAGGTTGGTAAGCAAAATCATTAAACTGTGCTATGATTACGTTAGTTGATAAAGTTTAATCTAATCTATTCTCTAATCTATTATTTTTTCAGATCGGAACGTCTACTCGTGTTGGAATGAGTTAGAGGCGATCGTCCAACTACACATCCAAATAAATCGCCGATCGAATGATTGAATTGAACATTATGATTGAACAAGAAAGAGAAAGGGGAAATGTTTTCACTTCTAATTGCAATTAAACCTCAATTTTTCCAGCTGGCATCATTTTTCGTTGAATTTGTGCCTTCTCTTCGGCCGTGAAAGCGTTATTCGTAGGTAACTCTGAGGATTTGATCGTTTTCGGGCACACCTGAAAAAACTTTGTTTTAACATTTCCAGAGTTTCTTTTAGATATTAACTTTTAATTGATTTCTTTCATGTATCAGACAATTCATCTATCTCTAATAGACAATTAAATACTCTAATAGAACGCCATACGATAATGACGAGCGTACAGTCGCGTAGTCTAACTTTGAACGTCTCTTTCTCGGCGCTGCTTTAAGCTACAGTTTGCGCTTAGGTGTCAAACGATAACTCTTGAAATCTAGTATTTTTTGGTACTAAAAGTAGTTAAGAAAAATCTAGGAGCTGAGTAAAAATGATTTTCTAAAAAGAAGTTTTCTAATACGAGGCTTTTTATTAAAGTATTAGGTTTTCCGGAAATAAATGAGCGTTTTCAACTCGAATATTTCAAATCCCATAAATTGATCCAAACAAAACTTTATTAATCAAAATAAAAACCATTACAATTAGCACATTTTTGCCAACGAGAAGCAAGTTTATGTATGCCGGTAGCTGGCCCCAAACTTTGTTAATGTTACGAGCCGTTTCAGCTGCATTGCGACCGAGTTTGAACTCATAAAAGAAAATCTGGCGAAAGTTCAGTTTCGGACATCTAAGACGGCGAAAATTCGAAACAAAATTTAAAAGTATGGCTAAAGGGGTATTAATCGGGGCCGGGGTGACGATAAAAATATTTTTTTACGTCAACCACCTGTTTTTTATTTTAATCTCGCTGATTTTATTATAAAAAGAATAAAAATCACCCGGCTAGAGTGATTTGATGGGTTTACAAATTTTTGGAGACGCTGCAAGGCTCGCGTAGTTCATCTATTGGGTTGGTGGAAAAGTCCTTTCGGATTTTTTGGGAGAGTACCTTAAATTTGTCCAATTTTGACGTTTTATAGCTCATCCTAAAGCTGAATTTAAGACGGATCGATTGGTAAAAACCGTTTTGAGATATCTCTTTTCTAAAAGCTTTTACAGCTATTTTAGTAAAGGGCGGCAGAGCCAAAAAATAGCTGTTTTCACGTTTCGTTAGTTTTCCGTGAAGAAACCTAGGCTAAAAACATGTGTTTCGTGATCAGCGTCAAAAATAACCCCTAGACACGCATTTTCAGAATCTTAGCAAAAAATTTTTGAAAAATATTGTCATCGGTGGAAGTCGAACCAGCGACCCTCAGATCAATAGCCGATTTTCCGATTTCGCGATTTTCCTTCGTTTTTCTCGTTTTTTTTTGTTTTATCATTTTTTTGATGTTGTGGAACAAGGAAAAGAACAAGACTCAAAAAAGACTTTTGATCTACACTTTTGGTTTTTAACATCTCTAGCTGCCTTTTTCTAAGCTATCTATTAGAGTGTGTTCCTCTCGAGTAATGCTTTTTCTAAAAGGCACCGATTTGAGAAAACTACCGTAGTCAAACCTTTAGTTTACATTCGATCAGCCAGATTTTGGTATCATTGATTGAGCCTTTTGATTCCTCATCGAATGATACAAAAATTGGGATAACTGAATGAAAATTGGAGGTTTGACTACGGTAATAAAAATAAGTTGTTAATCTATAATTCTTCCTCTTGCTCACTTTCATCTTCGCTCAAGTACAGCAGTTTACCTTTTAGATGAACTACGCGAGCCTTGCAGCGTCTCCAAAAATTTGTAAACCCATCAAATCACTCTAGTCGGGTGATTTTTATTCTTTTTATAATAAAATCAGCAATATTAAAATAAAAAAACAGGTGGTTGCCGTAAAAAATTTTTTTATGGTTACTCGGTCGCGATTAATACTCCCCCCTTTAAAATGTAATATTCATGCAAATTTATGAGGCAAAAGGTTAAGTCCCGCCTATAATGGGTGGGGTTTAAATTTTTAGCCAGCAACTTTGTGTGGATATTACATTTTGAGTTAATTTTGGTATGGTTTAAAACCTAAAATTTAACAAAATTTAAAAGTATGGTTAAAGAGAGCACGAACTCAGCTTTCTAATTGTAGATAAAATTACAAAAGACAGAGCATACTTTATTGAGAAAAATGTACCCAAAAATGCACCCAAATAATAAACAATACAAAACGCTCATTTATTTCCGGACAACCTAATATTTATGATTGGTTTTGATTTTGTAAAGTTCAAAGCTTTAAGTTAACCCACTGGGAAAGCAGATAAGTTAAAGATTCTTACTAGAAAATATCTAGTGAGCTTAGAAAGTGAACTTTTCAAGCACTTTCAAGCACTTTTCAATTTGTAGTCTTTAGCAAATAAATGTTTCAAATTTTCGTTACATGTCGAAAGAAATTCTCGCATGGATCGACTTGTTTATCGATGAAATTCGTCAAAAACTTCAAATACACATCCTCACGACCATTTTCACATTTAGCCAATCCGATATTGGAGAAAAAAAAGCTGAAAATCGGGTAGAAGTTGAGACGAATCAAATTACCACACGAAGAGCAATTCCTTCATATCGAAAATGCGAAAATCGAAATCTTCATATGCGTTTGCTTTTGTAAAAGGTTTTGTAATGTTTTAAAAGCGTTTAAAAGGGTTTAAAAGCGTTTAAAAGCGTTTAAAAGCTTATTTCAATTTCCTTTCATTGCCTTCAAAAAAACAAAACAAAAAATTGTATTGTTTCATTTGTTTTGTCTCTTTTTGAGAAGTTTTTGAGAAGTTTTCTGATGATGAAAGCATTTGGGAATTGAAAACGAAATTGAAATTCAATGTTTAAGCAATCAAAGTGAAAAGGAAAGCTTTAGTTCTGTTTTGGAATTCAAAAAAAGATTCAAAAAGATAAACGTTCTTCGAAAACTGTGCTATAGTATGAAAGCGCGCATTTTTCAGATCATTGCAAGAATTGCAAGAAAGTTGAAGAAAAAATTCTTATAAAAAAGGTTGTGCGTTTAAAAGTTGTACAAAAAGAAATAAATGAAAACGAAAAAATTGAAATCACAATATTTAAACCATTTTAATTTTCAGTAAAAACCCGATTATTTTACGCTTAAGACTTGGATAAAGTCTTAAGATTTCCCCAAAGATTCTTACCCCAAAGATTCTTACCCCAAAGATTCTTATCCCAAAGATTCTTACCCCAAAGATTCTTACCCCAAAGATTCTTACCCCAAAGATTCTTACCCCAAAGATTCTTACATTTATTTACAGAAATCTATTCATCAATCGCCGTTTACTGTATTTTCCCTAATAGTAGCGTACCGTAAGCTTTGCCTAAATTACTCGAAATCTCGAAAACCGCTTATCAGAACCTATTGTGAGGTGTGAGATCGGATGTGAATGTGGGTCGGATGTGACGATGTGAGGTCGGAAAATGTAGCTGACGATGAGATCCTTTTAGGGATTTGAGAGTTGAGCTTCTGCGAAAACTTGGAAACCGTAAAATAGTCATCAACTCGGCTGGGTGCACTACTACAGTGCGGAGCAAAACCATATGCCACCCCCTAAATTTCAATTTTCTGCGGCTTCCGTGCCAGTGACAAAAAAACTGAAAACGTAGTTAGATTCAGGACCAAAAATAACCCTTAAACCCCAAAAATCGTCGACATAGCATGAATAGGGAAAATGTAACAGCCAAAAAACGAAAATTCACCCGGTGCAAAACCATACGCCACCCCCCAAATTTTGGTGTCGTTGTTGCAGTTTTATTCAATTTTTATGATAACAAGGTTTATTTATAACAATAACAGTCTAATATTTTGTTGCTTGTCCCTGGCGACTGATCACGTCAAATATTCGACTCGGCATGCTGTCAACTAGCTTCTTGATGGTGCTTCTTGGAATAGCATTCCACTCGCGGATAATGGCATCTTTGAGTGCTTGAACATTTGCGTATTGTGTGGAATTGTGATAAACTCGACGAGCAAGCATTCCCCACAGATTCTCAATGGGGTTGAGATCGGGGAGCACGCAGGCCAATCCAGAAGAGGCACTTGTTTTGACTGAAGCCATGACTTGGTTGCTCGGCTGACGTGGATGCTGGCGTTGTCTTGCTGTAGGGTGAGTTGATGTTGTGGAAGACTTTGCAGATATGGAAGAAGGTTGACCTCGAGCACATCGATGTAATCTAGTGAGTTCATCTTGGACGTGACAAAGACGATTTCCAGTTTTCCATGAGATGAGAAGGCGCCCCAACACATCACCGAACCCCCGCCGAAGTTTCGCTTTGAGAACAGTAATGGATTCTTGCGCAAGTCACGCCAATAAGAGTGTCCACCATCAGGCCCATCCAGGTTGAACTTTTTCTCGTCTGTGTAGATGATCTGAAACCAATAAAAATTTGTTTTCTAAGTTTAAATACCTGATTCCAGTCAGTTGCCATGTTTGCGCGAGCAAAGAGCAACCTGTTCTGTTTGTGGATGACAGTTAAGCAAGGTGCTGGCTTCATCACCTGACGTGTGAGATGTGGCGAAGAGTTGATGGTTCTCTGAACAGTCCACTTTGACACTGGAAGTTGCAAATCACGCTTGATTTCATTTGCCGATCTCGTAGAGTTTGAGGCTTTGTTTCTGATATGGCGTTCGGCCCGTTTGGAGAGCTTCTTGTGACGACCATGCGCATTTGAAGTACCATATTTGAGTGGAGCTTTGAGGTAACGGTTGATGCAGTCTCTTGAGCGATTGGTTCGATGACTCATCTCGGAAATTGACAATCCAAGTTGCTGCATGAGATCGAGTTGAGCCTGCTCCCCGTCAGAGAGTTGAGTTGCTTTCGGCATTGTGTTTTTGAAGTTGAAGTAAGACAAAGTAAGCTCTTTAAGCCTCCTTATAAGGAATCTGAAGTGAAAGGGCGGGACTTATGTTTGCCAGAGGCAGATTTAGCTTTTAAACTAGAAAAAAAGCATGAAATAACACCAAAATTTGGGGGGTGGCGTATGGTTTTGCACCGGGTGAATTTTCGTTTTTTTGGCTGGTACATTTTCTCTACTCATGCTATGTCGATGATTTTTGGGGTTTAAGGGTTATTTTTGGTCCTGAATCTAACTACGTTTTCAGTTTTTTTGTTAGTGGCACGGAAGCCGCAGAAAATTGAAATTTAGGGGGTGGCGTATGGTTTTGCTCCGCACTGTATTAAAGAGAATACGGTATATTGATAGCTCTTCTCAGTAAGCAGTAAGCGGCTCGTTTTTCGAAAACGCCACAACTAGTCTAACTAGGCTAAGTGCGACTCTCAACTTTGGGAGCTTGTTTTAGAAATTTGTGAGCCCCTATCGGTTAGATAATGGGTACCGCTACAGGAGGCCCAGTCAAAATTTACCTGTAAAATTTTTATGGTAATCGGTGATCTTTTGACTGAGCTACACCCTCCAGAGTGAGTATGAGTGCCGTATTCTCTCTAATATTCTCTCTGTAGTAGTGCACCCAAAGCTTCGCCTAAATTCCTCGAAATCTCGAGAACCGCTTATCAGAACCTATCGATGTGGGGTCGGAAAATGTAGCTGACTATGAGATCTTGTGGAGGATCAGAGTGTTGAGCTTCTGCGAAAGCTTCTGCTTCTTCTGCGAAACTTGGAAACCGTAAAATAGTCGCCAACTCGGCTGGCTGCACTACTATTAGAGAAAATACGGTATCCTGCTTGAATACAGTATTTTAAAGAAGCATTTTCATTACAAAGCTTTTACGAAAATTTCAAAAAGGTCGAAGAAGTTGAAAAATGATTTCTTGGTTAATTTCTTGATTTGATTTTTGATTTTGATTTTTTCTTGGTAACTTTCTCGATTTCTTTCTCGGTTAGAAATGGCACTATTAAAGCTATGTTTTGGCAAGTCTTTGATTTTTATAAGTTCTGTTTTTCACTAGTGTTTTCTGTTTTTCACTAGTTGTTCATTCTACCAACAATAATTTTCAGAATGAAGAAAAAAGTTAATCATTTTTCGATGTGTTTTTCATAAAAAAAAATCGGTCTGCAATAAGGAACTTCCGTGTGCTTTTTCCTTCCTCTTTTTGGAGAAAAGAGAGGATCGAAATGGAGGAAAGGGAAAAGAAAACACATGGGATTTCTTTCATTTCTCGTTTTTCTCTCTCCTTTCCCTCCATTTCCATCGATCTTTTCCCATTTTTGGCCTCAATTTTCTACTATTCTAGTTTTTAGATAATTCTGGATTGTTACAAATGCTATAGTGGTCAAAAAAGGCTATAAAAGATCCCTTAATATCTCGGTCAATGCTAAGATTAGAGATGAATGTTCTTTTATGTTCTAAAACGGTGATTTTTCGGTTATAACTTTTTCCTAAGACGTGATAACAAAAAAGCTTTTTTGTTTTTCAGAAACTAAAAGTAATTTTTGATATATTTTACTTTCGGATTTGGGCAATGGTTGGCCGTGGAGGCGAAGCTGAAGCCAGACTGATCAAGCCAGACTGATCAAGCCAGACTGATCAAGCCAGACTGATCAAGCCAGACTGATCAAGCCAGACTGATCAAGCCAGACTGATCAAGCCAGACTGGTCATGCAAGACTGATCAAGCCAGACTGGTCATGCAAGACTGGTCAAGCAAGACTGGTCAAGCAAGACTGATTCTGCCTTCATTTCACCTAACTTTCTTCACTTGTTTTGCATAGTGAACATCAATTGTGAGATGTTTGCTTAGTCTGAAGCTGAGTACTTTGAAACTCGTTCTTTTTTGACTAGTTCCTGATTGCTCACCTAATTACTTTTTTGCTTTTTTCCTTTTGCTTTGTGCACCGAGTCAAGCTGGTTTTTTTTGACTTGAGACCAAGTCCATCTTCTAGAGTCGGCCATGGGATCTCGAACTTGTTTCTAGTTTTTGCAGAAGTAAAACGGCTTCAAGTAAAACGGCTCAAAGTAAAACGGCTTCAAGTAAAACGGCTTCGACGGCTCAAAGTAAAACGGCTTCAACAGCTCAAAGTAAAACGGCTCAAAGTAAAACGGCTCAAAGTAAAACGGCTCAAAGTAAAACGGCTCAAAGTAAAACGGCTCAAAGTAAAACGGCTCAAAGTAAAACGGCTCAAAGTAAAACGGCTCAAAGTAAAACGGCTTCAAGCCGACTTTCAAGATTTAATAATGAGCTCATAAAAATGTTTTTCTCATAAATTAGTGAACTAGAAGGAATTCGTTTACGTTTACGTTTAAAAAGTCTCCAAAAAAGCACTAGGCAATTCGAATTCGGTAATCAATTCCAAAAATTTCAAAACTCAGCAAATAACTTTGCACTTTTAAGGACTTCCCTTCAAAATTTCCTCCTCTTTTTCTCTGAATCTCTTTCAAAAATTGTACAACTGTGAGAGAACGTGTTTTTTTTACTGCCCAATTTTTCCAATTCAACAAGAGAGTGGACAACAAGAGGATCGACTCGTTGTGTGCTCTATTGACCTCGTTTTTGCATTTTGCAATAACATTCAAACGAAACGCACAAAAGAGAATTGCGAAAAAGATTCAAGTCACTGGATTCAATGAATTTTTTCGAATATTCGAGTTTCAACTTTATTCAACCATTTCGTTTTCTTCTGTGCAGTCGATTTGCCCAAAAGCTGAACAAATTCAAAAACTTTTTATATCAAAATGTAGAGGAGATCTTCAGCTTTCGAATAATACTCATATATATCTTTTTCTTGATTTCTCTATCTTGAGAAATTTACAAAATAGTAAAAAACGCGCATTCCTAACTGGACAACCCAATAGATGGATAAATAGGAAACTCTTCATCCATCAAAGTTTTTAAACATTCTAGAACTAGAAACCAGAACTAGAAACAGAATTAGAAACAGAACTAGAAACAGAACTAGAAACAGAACTAGAAACTCGACCTAGAAACAGAACTAGAAACAGAATTAGAAACAGAACTAGAAACAGAACTAGAAACAGAATTAGAAACAGAACTAGAAACAGAACTAGAAACAGAACTAGAAACAGAACTAGAAACTCGACCTAGAAACAGAACTAGAAACAGAATTAGAAACAGAACTAGAAACAGAACTAGAACCAGAATTAGAAACAGAACTAGAAACAGAACTAGAAACAGAACTAGAAACTAGACCTAGAAACAGAACTAGAAACAGAATTAGAAACAGAACTAGAAACAGAACTAGAACCAGAACTAGAAACAGAACTAGAAACAGGACTAGAAACAGAACTAGAAACAGAACTAGAAACAGAACTAGAAACCAGAAATAGAAACAGAACTAGAAACCAGAACTAGAAACAGAATTAGAAACAGAACTAGAAACAGAACTAGAAAGAAATTCTTGATTACTAGTTTGTAAATTGTTATCTTTTAAAACTTTCACACAATCAATTTGTGTGAAATTTCAATTTGGCTATTTGCATTCAATTTGGCTTTCAATTTGCAACAAATTGCAACAAATTTTTCAGCTCTGATCTTTCCATTTCATTTCCTTTTTCCCGATAAAAATCCCTAGCCAATCTTGTGTCAAAGTCCAGTCTTGAGACTCGAAAAATCATGGCAAAAATCGGTGAGAAAGACGTAAAAAGACGGGAAAGGAAAAGGAAAAGGAAATCCCGGTCTTTTTTTGAATGCTTTCTTTTCCAGACAGATTTCTTTTCATTTGCTTGCCTCAAACAAAATTTCTTTTTCGTTTCCTTTTTTTTTTCTTCTTAGCTGAGCAAAAAAATGAATTCTTTTTCAAAAAAAGTCAAGTTTTTCGTTTTTCGAAGCGGGTTTTTTTTTGCTTTGCTAATTTTTCTCACGTTTTTTTGCGTGAGAAATTTGACTTCAAAAATTTGATATTTTTTTCTGAAATTGGATCTTTTTAAGGAGTTTTATCTTTTAAATCTTTATATCTTTATATCTTTATATCTTTATATCTTTATAGGGAACCAATTTGAATCTCGTACCGGATCGTACCCATATCCACAGCAGGTTTCCAAGGTGAACAGCCTCTAGTCGATAGAATAATGTAGGTAAGGGAAGTCGGCGTCGAAGTAATGCTTTTTAGAGGCGATCAACGATTAATTGACAAATTTTAACAAATGCTGTTTCAAAATAAGCCTATTTCATGGTAGCTGACGTAGTTTGAATATTCGATTTGTTAAATTCGAATCTTCAATCTTCAATCTTCAAATCTTCAATCTTCAAATCTTCATCATCTCTATCTTCATTTTTCTTGATAAATTTAGATTTTTGCAAGCGACAGAGAAAAAGAAAAGATCCATTATTGCTCTAGATTGACCGTTGATTTTGTCTATTTTGAAACGAGGCTTTTCCCCAATCTCCAATCTCATCTTGTTGTCGGATTTCTTTGCCATTTCTTCCCCTTTTTGTAGCCGCTTATCCTCTTGAGCAAATCATCAAATTTGAAGAATTTCTCGCAACGATTACTTCTTCATACTGCTTCATTTATTATTGCAAAATTTGTTGATTTGAAGGAAGTGCATGTGGCTATTCTTGAAGCAATTTTACTGAAAGGAAATGATTTTGAAATTTGCTTTTACAAAGAATTAAAGCAAGAGCTTGATCTTTGAAGGGGCCAGAATTTGAAACCTGCTTTTCTACTTCGACTACTTCTACTTCTTCTTCTTCTACTTCTTCTTCTTCTACTTCTTCTTCTTCTACTTCTTCTTACACTCATTCCTTAATGCCATGCTTTTTCAAAACGCTACTTCTTCCTCATCTTCGTCTTCTTCTTGCTTTCGTTCTTCATGTTTGCAGCGAGCCAAAAGACGCAAATTTTTCAGTCTACTTCGACTAATGATAATTTTCATACATTTATATAATTCTAAAAGAATTGAGAGCTATTTGCAAAGACATTAGCTAAAAGTAAATAGTTTTGAAGACTTTATTAGAGAAACGATTTGAAGAAAAACGTAAAACGTAATATATTTTAAGGGGGAAACCTTTGAAAGCTGCTTTTTTAAAGCCTTGAAAGCTGCTGTTTTTTTTAAAGCTTTCAAACCTGCTTTTTTAAAGTTTTGAAAGCTGCTTTTTTAAACCTTTGAAAGCTGCTTTTAAGGTTTCAAAGGTTGCGAGGAAAATCTTTTCATAGCTGTTTTGAAAGCTGCTTTGAAAGCTGCTTTTTGAAACGTTTGAAACCTGCTTTTTAGTGCATTGAGCTTGGGTAAACTATCAAAGTATTCAGCTTCCCAATGGGCTTCAAAGTATTTGGCTTCCCAATTTTGCATTATGAAAAGATTTCCCTCGCATTACTCATTTTCTAAAATGATTTTGAGACTTGCTATTAGCTCACAGAGTTATATTAAAGCTTTGGCTCATATTTTGGGAGTAATAATTTGAAATCCGCTTTTCTTTTACTTTTTGTATTTAGGGTTAAAGTGTTCAGCTCCGAATGGCTAACCTACGATAGGGTTTTTCGGCATTTTCCGCTCATAATTGTTAAAGAACAATCATTAAAGAACAATCATTAAAGAACAATAAAAAAAAAAAACTAAAATTTTGTTCTTTTTGGTAAATACTCTAATAGAAGTCCCACTATAGGAGCATCGTGTAGTCTAAGTTTACACTCAAACAAACGCTCATAACTCGACACCAGTACATTGTTTTCTGCGGATTTTGGTATCAAATTAAAGTAGAGAAGATGGGTGATTTTTTGAGATATAACACATACTTTTAGCATTAACCAGCGCTTAGAAAAAATGATTGAAAATGGGGAAAAAAAGGCGTATATTTAGCACTTAATTTGATCTCTACTTTCTCCTCTCTACTTTAATTTGATAATCAAAGGCGCAGAAACTAATGATGAGATCTGAGTTTTTGTTTGAGAGTAAACTTAGGCTACACGATGCTTCTATAGTGGGGCTTCTATTAGAGTATTTACGGTAAGTTTAAACTTTTCGATTAAGTAACCAATCTCACTAGTCTTTCTTCATATCTTCTCTCTTTCTCTCTTTCTCTTTCTCTTTCTCTTTCTTCTCTTTCTCTCTTTCTCTTTCTCTTTCTCTCTTTCTCTTTCTCTTTCTCCAGTTGATTATTTTCCTCGCCGGGCGTCAAAGCGTGGCGTGCGGGTGAATCAATCGACGGGGAAAGGGGGATGAAGAGGAGAAGAGGAGAAGAGAAAGGGTCGAGTGGGTGAGGAGATTGGATTGTAGAGGAGAAAGAGAGAAGTGGAATGGAAGAGATGGGAGAGAAGATGGGTATGCATGGAGTGAAGATGGATGAGAGATTGTGTGGAGACTTGGGGTGAGGGTAGAAGCAGAGAGATGCAGGTTAGACACGACAAAGTCTTGAGAATAGTAAGACTTTTAGGAGAGTTGGCTAGAGAAGTGCTAAGTATTAGGTCTAAATATAGAAAAGCGAGAGATCTAAAGATTCTAAAGAAAGAAGGGATCTTAGAAAACGAAAATTTAGACATCAGGACAAAGAGAGGTGGAGAAGAGGAGTAGAGTCAAGCTCAGCGCAGAGATTCAGGGTTAGGCAGTAGGCTAGAGTCCAGTAAAACCATAGAGATTCAGAGATATCAAAATGGAAGAGATAGAACTATTCGAGAGTTGAAAAAGACAAGGATTTACTGGGAAAGAGAGGCCGAAAAGGGGGCGGCCTGATTCTCCTCGACGGTTTCCTCCTTTCGGACCCTCTCCCAATCCTTACCCCTTCAGTATCCCCCCAACCATTCCCCCAATTTCCCCTCACCTCTTTCTTGTCTTGATTTAGGCCGTCCATCCTCTTTTTCCTCCTCTTCACCTATCGAAGTGTGTGGAGACACCGGCTAGCACTGTCTTCCCCTTTTTCCTATCCACCACTTCTTCAACTGCATCGTCTTGCTTTTGTATTTCTTTTGGTGGTCAAGCACAGTCGATCGGTTTACTGGATTCTTATAAATTCTTTAATTAGTGAAATGATCATTTTTGCTGAGTGATCAGTGTTGTATTGCACGCAACACTCTTCCCTTAATGCCGAGCTTTTTCAAACCGCTACTTCTTCCTCATCTCCATCTTCTTCCTCATCTTCTTCTTCTTCCTCATCTTCGTCTTCTTCTTCCTTTGTATTCCTTGTGATAGTCAAGCACAATTCTATCGTTCACTGGATTATTTTACTATCATTTTTGGATACATAAACCTGGTCTTTTAGTGAATTGATCTACCTAATCGCATACCCTTGCCACCTGAGCTTCTGCCTTGATACCAGGCTATTGCACGCAACACTCTTCCCTTAATGCCGAGCTTTTTCAAACCGCTACTTCTTCCTCATCTTCTTCCTTTTTGAAGCTTCATTTTTAAACATTCCTAGTATGAAGTAAACTAGTCTATGAAGCAAATAGAATTACCATTGTTAGACCAAAATAATGACACATACCTTGGGTAGATATTAATCCTTTTATTATCATTTATATGTTATTTATTTATCCTTTTTCTCGTCTTATTCCCCTTTACATTCGACCCATAGGGAAGAGCTTAACACTATTTTCTTTCAAGCATTAAGTAAACTATTGGGTTGGTGAATTGAAAACTGCGGGACTTTGAACTAAAATTTATTCAACATAAAACCATGAATTCATTCCAAATAATTTCCATTATTATTGACGACTTCTGCCCATTTTACAGGCAATTTGCGGATTCCTCTTTCGTGGTAGGATTTTGGTTTGTGTGTGAGACAAGTGTGAGACTCAAAAATGGAGGACTGGAGACTCAAAAATGAAGGAATGTCCCAGTTTGAGCACTTCTTCAAAAGAAACCCATTTTGGTGTCAATAGAAAAGTTGCAGAGAATCAAAAATTAGGCTTATAGCCAAATTTCCAAAAAGATACACTTAGTAGTTTCGCTTAAAATGCAAGTTTTGTGAAAGTTTCGTAAATTTGGCATTTCTTGAAAACCAGTTTTTGAATCGTGCTGAAAATTTGGATATAAGCTTGATTTTTGATTCTCTACAACTTTTCCATTGACACCAAAATGGGTTTCTTTTGAAGAAAGTCCTCAAACTGTCACATATGACAATAGCCCGCAGTTTTCAATTCACCAACCCAATATTTCAACATGAAACTTTCAACTTTAGACTTACCGTAAATACTCTAATAGAAGCCCTCTATAGGAACAAACTCAAGCAAAACTAACTCTTAAATTTCATAACTAACTTTGAACTTTCAACAACTAACTTTCTCATAGATAAATCAAAATGTCTATTTACCATTGTTAAATCAGAATAATGATGAATAAGTAGATATCAAAATTCTTTTATTTTTATTTTTAATTTCAATAAATCTTTTTGAAATCATTGAAATTCATAACTCTTCCTTTGTTCTCTTTCTTTTTCATGCCTGTTCTGCCTTCAGTTTATTTCATTTTTCTTCTTAACTAACTTTTCAGAAGCAGAGTCATTTTTAAAAAAAACTAGAATATTTTTGAGCAAATAGGCCAAAAATCCCTCCTCAGCCTCAGCTCCTTGTCAGCGCCCACTAATCGATTTTCCGGTGCACAAGAAGAACGACTTCCGACTTCTTGAATCCAATTTTTAAAGTATATTGACATTTTTAGACTTCTGCAAGACTAAAAGCTAGCTGAATATCTTTTAATTTATAATCACATTTTAAAGATTTCAATTTTTACTAGTCGTCCGGCTAATTTCAATGTACGAGTTCGGGTTTTCGAGTATTTTGAATGGTAAGCGCTGCTGCAATGACTCCTATCTTTGCTCAGAGTTGATCTTTTGTTTTCTTTTTCTATATTTTGATAGAGAGAATGCTAAGCTATATAATGAAACCAAATAGGGCTAAATTGATCAAGCAAGTCTTGAGAAAATCGAGTTGCTTGGCAATCCAACTTTAAGCTCAAATATCTTCGTGTCAAACTGTCCAATTTTGATAGTTTTTGTACCAATCGACGGAGAAAGACTTGGCAAGTCTAATTATATCAAGAATATTGAAATTGAACAGCCCAACACGAAGTTATTTGAGCTCAAAGTTAGATTGCCAATAACGGGGCGCGTATCAAATGTCCGATAAGCATCTCACAGATCGCTTCTTTCAGCTCACATGTTTTCATGTGTTTTATCTAAGGATCAGCAGAAAAGCCAATCCAGAAAGGGCTACGTGCCAGTCTCAGAGCTTTCCCCCTTCACATTCGATATCCATTCAAGCACCCTTCCCCTCCCCCAGTCGGTCGTTGTCTCCCAATCGTTTTCTCTCATTCCTCCGCATTCTCCACAACCTCTTCCCCATCTATTTCTGTGTCATTCGCTTAGTTTGTCTGTCTGCGCCTTGTTTTCCCCTTTTCTCCTCAAATCCCCTTCCAACCAAACGAAAAATCTTTCCTAGACGAATTTGGTTTCTTTGGTTCCGTTCGAGAAATCAATGTTTCAACTTTTCTTATTAGCTGAATATTTCTAAAGCTTAATAAGTCCTGTAAACAGATCGAAGCTGTAAGCCAATTGGTTTTTTGTTCATTCAAAAAAATGATGTTTCAAAGTTTGGTAGAATCCAGGGTCGTGACATGGTCAGAATCCTGAGCGCGGCTTCAAACTTCGATCCAACAAAATCTACTAGTTTCACTCCAAAATTCGCAACCTTTGGGGAATAACTTCTTTTAACTTTAAAATTTTTGCTAGTTGTTTGTTTTTTTAGGAACTAGATGAAATTCTATGTTTGCACATATAAAAATGATTTTGATTGAATCGTCAATAGATCGTCAAAAAAAGCTGGCATAGTGGGTGATCAATGTTTGGCTTAGGCTTAGGTTTGACTTTGGATCAGCCGGGGACAGGGTCAGTCAAACCAGGGAGCAAAGCTATGACAGATCATGGTCCTAACAGCAATCGACATTTGACGACATCCACTATCAATAGATGAGGCTGAGCAAGAGCCTAAACGCTGCAAAATTACCCAGGGTATTCTCCATTAAGGTTGCGCATTTTGAAACACGATTTAAAGCAAAATTTTGAAAAATATGTATAACCAAAAGTTATACATACCGTAAATACTGTAATAGCACCCCACCCCCATAATGACGGTGCGGAGCGTTGCGTAGTCTAGCTTTGAACAAGTTTTTCTCGACACTGGTTTATGCTACAATGCGCGCTTAGGTATCAAAAAATAGCCCTGAATTTCAGCTATTTTTTGATACCAAAGACGCATTTTTTGAAAGTACGGGCGCTTTGAAAAAAATGAAATACTAAAAAACTTTTGCGACTACGCGACTGTACGAGGGGGGTGGGGTACTATTACATTATTTACGGTATGTTATTCACACTATTCACAAGTTTTTCCGCGTTTTAACATCTTATTCTTCGGCTTTTAAGCGTTTTGTTTATGTTGAAAAAGTCAATGTTTCAATATTTTCAGCATCTCTCTTTCTTTTTGAATAACTCGAATTGTTTTGCAAAAACTTGAAGTTTCAACAGTTTTTACAGTTTTATCATATTTATAAAGCATTTTGTTGTTGAAAAAGAGAGAAACCCACCAATTTCAATTCTGTCAAAGAGTTGATGTTTCAATTTTGCTCAAAAGCTAAGCTGTTTAATAAAAACAATTAAACAGCTTAGCTTTTGAGCAAATTTATTTCTGTGTCCTTGCTTAAACTAATTTCCTTTCAACTTACTCAGTTTCTCTTTTTTTAAATGATAAATTATGTTCTCCATTTTCTCAAAAAATTCTCAGCTATTAAAATTAAAGCAAAATGATTTTCAGATTTTTGAGCTTTCTTTGCATCTTTGTTTAAATCGATTCGCAGAAGCTCTCAAAAGATTTCAGGTAAACAAGTTGGTGGAATTGAAAATTAGTAGTTGATATTAGTATCAACAGTTATACAGTACTGGACAATGAAATATGATATTTGAAAAAAGATCGTCACTTTCGCGCGTCTGTAACTCCCGTGTCTTTGAGTTTAAACTATTAGTGTTATACATTTTCTGAAAGCTCTTTTCAAGGGCTACACGATGGTAATATTAATATTTAGAAATACGGTAAAGACAAGGGAGCTACAGACGCGCGAAAGTGACGATCTTTTTTCAAATATGATATTTCATTGTCCAGTAGTGTATATGTGATTTATTTTCGAATTTCCAGTTAGATCTCAAATGGAGGATGAGGAGATGAGTATGGATGATCGACCGAGTCCGAAATATGAAAATGTCGAAGAAGGAGGGGCGAATAATGTGAGTTTCAACGTGAATCGGGAATGAGATGAGAATGGGATGGGTAGTGTAAAAGTGATTGCAAATAAATGCCAAAGTTAGCTAAAGTTAGCTAAAGTTAACCAAAGTTAACCAAAGTTAGCTAAAGTTAACCAAAGTTAACCAAAGTATTTCCCAATGTGATTAATTGGAAAAATCAACTCGAGTATGATGTTGAAAACTGAAACATCGGCATGGACACTACAAACTACAAACGCTTCTAGCCTGCTTCAAAGCTATCGGATTGACATGATCTATAGCTCAAAAGATAGAGAATTTTAAGAGCTTTCCAATGCACTATTCAAAAGTAGTCTCTACCGACTCGTTTGTAGTTTGTAACCTGACTCGATCACTTCGACTCCGCGCGAGTACGATCCGTTTCAAGTCAAACCACTGTAACTTCATTTAGCATTATTATTTTTAAATGTGCTTTAGTCCATTCGAAAGCTCTAGAAATTCTCTATCTTTTGAGCTATAGATCATGCAAATCCGATAGATTTCAAGCAAATTAGAAGCGTTTGGAATGGACAGTTGATCATTTTTGTAGTTTATAGTGCCGATGTCTATTGAGTACTATTTTTCTCACTCATAGAGCTTCTTGGGGTGGGTAATTGATACACAAATGTGTTTGTGTAACAACAAACACACTTCTTGTGTGTAAATGGCAAAGCTAACCAAGAAAATCACTACGATTTATTAACATAACCAGTTCAAAGCTAAAGTTGAACCCTTTGAAACATTAATTGCCAACAAGGGGGGCTTTCATTGCTTTGCTTTGCTTTCATTGCTTTGCTTTGCTTTCATTGCTCACTTCTGCGAGTCCTAAGGAAATAAGGCGGTAAATGGATAAATTCCGGGGTAAACAAAGTAAAAACAAAGTAAACAAAGTAAATAAATGGTAAATCAGATAAGGGAAATACTTCAATTCGAAGTTGACAAGTTTCTAAACAATTTGTGAGTTTAAACAACAATTCTAACACCCAGGTTTCTGGGAAATGAAAACAATGAAAAGATATTCAATTAAAGAAGATATAGAAGATATATAGAAGATTTGCCTATGAAACATTAGGATAGGAGTTTATTAGACTCAAATAGACTGAAGAAACTCTAGCAAAGTTGAAACAAAAGTTTCCAATGCCTTAAAAATAGGAACAAGATTTGAAACATGCTTTTTCATTATTAGACATTACTACCGCGAAACATTACACCCAAATTCGAAACATTACTTTTCATTTTCAGGAAACGCCTCTAAAATCGATAAAATCCTGCTCTTCTTCCTCTTCATCGTCTTCGCTGGAAGCAACGGCTTTCATTGGAACAACATCAAAAGAGACATCAACTACAAACAGTCCCATCACTTTGAGAAGGTTTTGAATTTAAAAACCAAATTTCCTTTCCTCTAAACTAGCAATTTTATAGAAGATTTGTAATTAAATTTTTTAATTTAATAAAAAAAAATTTTTTTAAATGAAAAAAATCATGTTTCAAAATATTTAATAATAAGGATCATCGACCTTAGACAATAATGACCTTTTTTGATTTAATTTCGAAATCCTTAACTAATTCTGGTTCAAGTGTTGCAGTTACGGTAGAATTCTAGAAATTGTAGACTTCTGTAGACATTGTAGATTTCTGTAGAAGTTGTAGACTTCTGTAGAGATTGTAGACTTCTCTAGAGATTGTAGACTTCTGTAGATATTGTAGACTTCTGTAGAGATTGTAGATAAATGCAAATATTTGAAAACTGCAGACAATGGTGATTGACAAACGACTGAACTCTCTCAAGTTAAAAATTTTGAAACTCTAAAATTTTATATTTATTGATTCACTCAAAAAAGTCCAAGTAAACATCTAATTCATAAACTCTTTAATGGTTAAAAGCTTTAAATTTTAATACTAAAGTTTAATACGAAAGTTTAATACTAAAGTCTTTATGCTTAGGATTACTGTAACTTTTCAGTCGCTACACATTACGTCGTCGCCGCTCGATCCAGCAAAAAGACGAAGAAGGATCGTGCGCGAGCACGCTTGCCGCTACAGCTGATGAGGTGAGTGATCGAAGAGGATTTTGATATTTAAACAATCTTTTACAATCTTAATCTTTTAAAATATTGATCTGAGAGAGTTGAGGCGAGTAATCGGAGAGAATTTTGACATTTAAAGATTTGAAGACCTGCAGAAAGTGGTGATTGACAATGATCTTAAACTTTTCAAATATTTGTAAGGCATTGGAAAGTTTTGTTTCAACTTTGCTAGAGTTTCTTCAGTCTACTTGAGTCTAATAAACTCCTACCCTCAACTTTAAATTCTTTAAAGCCTAAAAATCGACTAGTGTCCACATAAGTAGACGGATTTTCAAATATGTTTTAGAAAAAAATTGCGCTATTGTAAATGCTCTATTAGACCAGCATGGCGCTCTATTTTTCGATAACCTTTTGAGCTCTAATAGCGCTAACATGGCGCTCTATCTTTCGATATCCTTTTTGAGCTCTAATAGCGTTAACATGGCGCTCTATCTTTCGATATCTTTTTTGAGCTTTAATAGCGCTAATAATGCTATAATAATGCCGGTATAATAGAGAATTTAAAGTATTTATTGTTTTCAATTTAAGAATTTAAGAATTTAAGAAAATCACGCCATCCTGGGTCTTTATAAAGCTTTGTTTCAACTTTGACGGGGTTATTTCAGTTTCGGTGAGGCTAGTTGGGTTGGGAGATTTCTAAAGCTTCTAAAGCCTAAAAATCTGCTAATCTAATAATTTGCTATCAGAATCCTTGCAGAAGACATCGAACTAGAGCTATGGGGAGGGGTGGGTTGAGGAGGTGGACGGTGCTAGGCACTAGAGATACGCACAAACAGGCAAAGGGATCTCTAGGGGGATCTGCAATCGAGCTCCTCCTTTTCTTTTTCTCTTTTTCTTCTTTTTTTTCCTTTTTTTCCTTTTTCCCCCTTTTCCTTGATGTGAGTATGGATTGAGGTGAGTGAAAGCCATTTTCTTTTCAAGAAATAGGCCACATCCCCCTTTTCTTTTTTCTTTCTTCTCTGAAAGGAAAGCGACACTTTTATTCACCTTATCCTTGGAAATTCCTTTTTAAAAGGAAAGGGGTTTTGAAAATCTTGGAGGAAACTTTAAAAAAATAAGAACTTTTACACAAAAAATAAGAAATAAATAAATCGAAAAAGCGCGCTCATTAAATTTTCGATACTGCACTTTTCCTGGAAAATCTTGAAACTAAAGAGTTTTATTTTTTGAAACTGTAAATTTTAGCAAAGCAATATATAGTTCTTTTCTAAATTTTCTACTTGTTTCTAATTTTTTAATAAACATACTGTATCCGAATAGGGTTAAAAGTCAAGGCTAGCGAAGCCAAGCCAAGCCAAGTCAAGCCAAAGCCAAGCCAAGCCAAGCCAAGCCAAGCCAAGCCAAGCCAAGCCAAGCCAAGCCAAGCCAAGTCAAGCCAAAGCCAAGTCAAGCCAAAGCCAAGTCAAAGCCAAGTCAAGCCAAGCCAAGCCAAGCCAAGCCAAGCCAAGCCAAGCCAAGCCAAGCCAAGCCAAGCCAAGCCAAACCAAAGCCAATCACTTTCAATTGACCTTGGCCTACAATTTCAACCTAACTGTTAGATTTGATCTAAGACCTTAACTTTGGTTTGACTTGGCTAAGAAATTTGGCTTTTTTACCAACTCTGATCAGGAGCCTAATAAAATTATCAAAAGCTGCCTTTTTTTTCAGAAAAACTCTACATAGGCAATCGAAATTGCAAGTAAATTTCTTATTTATCCTGAATTCTTTTGGCATTCTGCTATTACCCAAAATACTGAATCATTTTTGAAATCAAAAATGTATAGTATGCTTAATTAGAATGATCCCCTGTGGGTTTAAGCTTGATCAATCATAAAGAAAGAATCAAGCAGATTTGCTTGATTCTTTTTGTGGGTTTATTAAGTTTCATAAACGCTGTAATTCTGATTTTATTTCGGAAGATCTTCAGAAAACTCAAAATGAAATTACTGGGTCACTTTTGAAACCTTTTGAAACCAAAAAAAAATGCACAGCGTGTCTTCCGAGGATGAATAGGATTTGAAGTTTCAATTTGACTAACTATAAAGCAGTTTGAATTGAACAATGGCTAGTTGAGTTGTTTCTTTTCTCATAAGCTAGCTCTGACTCTAGCAATTACAAAAGTACAAAGTAATTTCTTTTCCAGAAAATTTGTAAGCTGTTTGGCTTACAGGTTTGCAAGGTTTGGCCTTTCGTTAGATGAGTTACAAGTTACAAGTTAACCCCATAAGCTGACCTAGATAAGAAAAAAGGTTAAAACATCCCATGTTCTATTTTACGGTCCCATGTGGTCTTTGTGTGATCGGCAAAGAAAAGAAGGGAGTGTCCCTGACATTAGAGGTCGACTTGCGCAATGTAACCCCTGTCCACCTCGAGATTCGTTTGGGGAAAGGGGAAGGATGGCTTGGATGACTTGGCAAGGGTTTCTATGAAGATACTAAGGGACTAACTGATAGTCCCTTAATACTGACAACTGACAATAGTTAGTTATAGTTAGTAGTTAGTTATAGTTAGTTATAGTTAAGTATCTAATAGCAAGAATTGTACAAGAAAATGTGTCTGGCAATGTATTCGTATTGCTATATTACGTTTACAATATTAGTATTACAATATTAGTCTTACAATATTAGACATTATTAGAAACGAAAATTTGATTGTTGAAGCATTGAAGTTTAAATTTCTTATTTTAGCACTAGCTTTCCTGAATTAGCGAGAAAATAGCAAGTTTCAACGTAAACGGCAAAAATTTGTTATTTTAACGACAGCATTGTGACTCTAAATCTGAAAATGACATGGAATTTGATCTAAATGATCTAGTCTAGTGAATTCAAGCGATTGACCATTAAAATGTATCTAAAGTTGTCTCAAAACGACAAAATGGCAAATAAAGGCTTTACTGATAATAAAAAAACAAATTTCCTTGCTGGTTAAGTTGAAACTTGTCTTTTTAATTCGAAGATAGCAAGCTTATATTGTCTTTTTTCAGAGGAAAATCAGATTTCACATCAGCTCGAGATTAACAGCTCCTCTCTCGACTTTATCTTTCTTTCTTTGAAACATTATTTTTATCAATAATGTTTTCAATAAGTTTATCAACCTTTTGAACCAGTTTTTCTCACAATCGATGGCCAAATGCCAAAATGACAATTGTTTAGACAGCTAATAACTCATAGCCATTTTTCCTAGAGGTCAAAAACAAAGGGAATGGGCCAGGGTCAAGCCGGGTCAATCGCCACTCTACTCTTCCCCCTTTTTTGAGTGACCTAACACCCCAGGTTTCTGGGAAATGAAAGCAATGAAAAGATATTCAATTAAAGAAGATATAGAAGATATATAGAAGATCTAACATCAATCATTTAGAAGATATGTAAGCGGACTTTATATCGAATTATTTTAAGCTATCTAAAAAGATTCATTTTTTAGTTGAAAGTTTTGTTGAAGGTTGTTGGTTGAATGGTTTTGGAGAATTAGTTGATTAATTAATTCTTTGATTCATTTATAAATGAAATATAGATGCATAGGGACAGTTACAGATTGGTTACAGATTTTCTCAAATTTAAAATTTCAGCAATCTTCTCTGCAACCGACATGCAAGCGCTTCAAAGCCGATTCACCAGGCGAGGCTCGGAAAAGGTGAGAATATTGGAATATTAAAAATTTTCAATGATTGAGTAGTTGATGAACTTTAAACTAATTGTTTTTTTATTTAAATTCAAGAGAACTTTTTCTGGCAAAGCGACGAGGGACTAATATTGTTTAATGCTTTAAATCATTGGTAAACTTGAAACTTATTCTTTTAAGCTTAAGAGGGACTAATATTGTTTAATGCTTTAAATCATTGGTAAACTTGAAACTTATTTTTTTTAGCTTAAGAGGGACTAATATTGTTTAATGCTTTAAACCATTGATAAACTTGAAACTTATTCTTTTTAGCTGATGTTTATTTTAAAATGTTTACTTTTTATACGATTACGATAGTTTTAACTGTGCTACTGTATGAATAATCAAAGAATTATTCAAGGAAATAGGCACTGAACTCTTAAATGTAAAATTCAGACGTACTTAGTTTTTAAAGAAAGAATTTTTACATCGAATTTTCTAGGGGAAAATTTTGAGTGAATAAAGCACACAAATTGATCTCAATTTTTTGAAAGTTAACCTATAAGCAGTACTTTCTGGAGCGCTCACTACAGCTTCTGCAATAGGCAAAGGCTTAGAGCCTACCAGAAGCCTAAGCCTGAGCCTATCAGAAGCGACTCTCTGAAATTACAGGATAGGTAATGATAGGTATGACCCTTTGTGAATCGAAATGAAAGCTGTAGTGAGCTCCAGAAAGTACTGCTTATAGGTTAACTTTCTCTTTCTCTTCCTTTTCTCTTTCCCAGATTTTCGGTATTCTTTGTAGCGTTCTTAAAAAAAGTCACGAAACATTCAATGAAGTGAAAGAAATATTTTCGGAAAGAAAACAGACAAGAGAAATGTTTCTTTTGGTATTTTGATGGGGGGAAAAGGGGAGAATTGAAGAAGAATTCGCTCACTACACACCAAAGATAAACACTGGGCAAAACAAGTGGGAACAAGGCTTGTCCTAGCTGTGGAATTTCAATCATTTCCCGTTTTCCAGGGGAGATTTTGAGGGAAAAATAGATAACTAGTTTATTCAAACAATTGAAGCAATCAATCAATTGAAGCAATATTGAATCATATTGGATCATATTGAAATTCTATCCTAAACTACTTAATGCTATAAGAGGAGCTCTTAACTCAAGCATCTCTTTAATCAGCGCTCTTTAAATGAATGTTTGAAGTGATTGAAGATAGGGAAACGATTGTTTTAACTTAAGAAAGCAAGTTTTAACTTAGCTTAACAAGTTTTAACTTAACCTAAGCATCTCTTTAATCAGCGCTCTTTAAATGAATGTTTTCAACTACTTGAAGATGGGGAAACGATTGTTTTCGCCGAAAAATCTTGCCCACTTTTTTTGAAATCTTCCTTTATAAATGAATACTTAGCTGATAAACTCTTTTGCTTTAAATAAAGACGATTAACTATTTCAAAAACAATTAACTATTTCAAAAGCGATTACCTATTTAATTTAGCTCATTTTTAGTCAAATTTTAGCCCACTTTGAAGCAAATCCAAATGAGAATTCTTTCCTTTTTTCCTAAAATCATTGCAATGAACATAGAATGAAATCGGCTGAATTAATTTCTCTGAAAATTTCTCTACCTACCTAACTTTTTATTCTCTATCTTTTATCTTTTAACACTAAAATAGGTTTCTTTGACAGAAAGTGCTCAAATCGGAGCTTTAAGTTTCAGTTAAACTTGACAGTTTTGCCTTGACAGGACTTTAAAGTCCTCGACTTGACAGTTTAAAAAAAATTAACTAACTTGAGCTTTTCACAATTTCTTAAAGGGTAATTTGTAAATAAACAATAGAACTTTCTGATAAAACAAAGCATAAATCAATTGGTTTATTATTCATTTCAAAAAGTTACCTTTAAAAAAAAAAGGATAAGGATAAGGATAAGGATAAGGATAAGGATAAGTCTTTCTGGCTAAGAATTTAAATGAAAAAAATAGGTACTTCTTTAGTATCACGCTCACGATTTTCCCAAACTTCAACCCACAATTTAAACACTTTTTTTGTAATAGATTTTGAAAAAACTCAAAAACTATTTGAATCTACATAGCCTAAGCTACCTAATAATTTTTTTTTTTTTTTTTTTTTTTTTTTTTTTTTTTTTTTTTTTTTTTTTTTTTTTTTTTTTTTTTTTTTTTTTTTTTTTTTTTTTTTTTTTTTTTTTTTTTTTTTTTTTTTTTTTTTTTTTTTTTTTTTTTTTTTTTTTTTTTTTTTTTTTTTTTTTTTTTTTTTTTTTCCCCTTTTTTTTTTTTTTTTTTTTTTTTTTTTTTTTTTTTTTTTTTTTTTTTTTTTTTTTTTTTTTTTTTTTTTTTTTTTTTTTAGCTTTAAAGTGAAAATTGAAAAAGTTTAAGATAAATAAATCATTGAAAAAAGTTTACCAAAATCGTTACCCCCAAAAATAGGTACTTATAATCAAAAAAAAAACTTATAATAATCACTCAAAAATTGTATTTATAAATTCAAATTTTCAGCTCTCACACACCAGAGGGTTTCCTCGATCCGCCTGAGGACGGGAAATGTTATATTGAGACGCTGCCCGAAGAGCTTTTGACTAAAGTGAGTTAAATGTTGCATTTTCGAGATGTTTTCAGTCAATTCTTAAACATAACCAAAGCACAATCAACTATTTACATTAAAAAATTGCGTTTTAAAGTTGGCAAGTGATCTTGAAAAAGTTGAAACTAACATTAAGTTATACTCAGCTATTAAATTGAAGATTTTTAGCTAAGAAAGACTCCTGTTTGGTTGCGTTGTTGCGGTTGCGGTTGCGGAAACTAGCCTACCTCAGAATTAGTTTATTTCGCGAGTGTGTATGTTACGTCCGAATCTGAGGAGACGTCAATTCGGACGATTCGGACGTCCGGATCCATAAATTTCTTCTAAATCTGCCAATCTTTATGATTTTGGTGTCATTTTATAGATCTCAACAAGTGCAACAAAATGACACCAAAATCATAAAGATTGGCAGATTTAGAAGAAATTTATGGCGAGTCGCGCAAAAGATCTAGTTGCACAAAAGATCTAATCGCCCAAATGACCCTGTTGCGCAAAAAAAAATTGCGGAAATTAGCCAATCGGTTGCGGAATTAATCAAACGATTTCAGGTTTCCTCTTACCTTTATGAGTACGATTTGGCGAATTTGGGAGCGGTTTCGCGGCGTTACTATCGTGTCGCCAATGACATCAATACTTGGTACTTTTTATCAATTGTAGAAGTATAGTTTAATATTTTAAACGACCTAAAAGTAATAGTTTAATATTTTAAAATCAAAGTAGACTGTTTAAAATAGAACTAGACTGTTTAAAATAGACGTAGACTGTTTAAAATAGAACTAGAGTGTTTAAAATAGAAGTAGACTGTTTAAAATAGAAGTAGACTGTTTAAAATAGAACTAGAGTATTTAAAATAGAACTAGACTGTTTAAAATAGAACTAGAGTGTTTAAAATAGAACTAGACTGTTTAAAATAGAACTAGAGTGTTTAAAATAGAACTAGAGTGTTTAAAATAGAACTAGACTGTTTAAAATAGAAGTAGACTGTTTAAAATAGAAGTAGACTGTTTAAAATAGAACTAGACTGTTTAAAATAGAACTAGAGTATTTAAAATAGAACTAGAATGTTTAAAATAGAACTAGAGTGTTTAAAATAGAACTAGACTGTTTAAAAATAGAACTAGACTGTTTAAAATAGAAGTAGACATTTGTAAATTTTAAAAAAACCAAAGGGAATATAAGTATTCGTCTTTTTATAATCTAAATTGCTCGATTTTTAAATTTCATTAGATTAAAAAAAAAGATTTATAAAATTGATCGAAATGAAAAGTCAATTTTTCACCCAATGAAGTTTGATGGAGTTTTATTAGAGTTTTATTCTTTTTTTTGGTTTTTTTTGGTTTTTTTTTTGGTTTTTTTTTATTTTTTTTTATTTTTTTTTTTTTTTTTTTTTGTTTTTTTTTTGGTTTTTTTTGTTTTATTCGAGTTTTATTAGAGTTTTATTCGAGTTTTATTCGAGTTTTATTCGAGTTTTATTAGAGTTTTATTCGAATTTTATGTAGGATGGAGTTTTATTGTTTTATTTCAGTTTAGGGGATTGATTGAAAGAAAGCTTAGAAAATATTGAACACCTTGAAACATGCTTTGTAACGCATTCAGATGATATGACCTAATGGTAAACCGTACATTGATTTAGCACTTTTTTTTTGAGACCGATTGGGCTGAAAAAGATACACTTTTCGATACTGCACTTTTCCTGCAAAATCTTGAAACTAAAGAGTTTTATTTTTTGAAACTGTAAATTTTAGCAAAGCAATATATAGTTCTTTTCTAAATTTTCTACTTGTTTCTAATTTTTTAATAAACATACTGTATCCGAATAGGGTTAAAAGTCAAGGCTAGCAAAGCCAAGCCAAGCCAAGTCAAGCCAAAGCCAGATCTGATTTAAACCATTTAACTATAATATAATCTGATTCAATTTACAGGAAAAACCTCTACCAAGAGGCCTTCGAGTATCCGACTCCCCTCTATCATCCTTGTCACGGGAAATTCGAGTTCCGCGAACCAGCCCGGTGGAAAGAGCACAACGCGTGGAAAGAGAGTTTCAAACAATTGGTGGGTTGGGTTGAAAACTTTGAAATTGAAGTGGATTTCGATTACTACTAGCTTTGCTTTAGTAGGTTTTCAATAGAAACAGAAAATCACTTAGTTTTGGTGACCGTTTACGAGTTGGTGTTGCTTTCAAAATAGGAGACATTAGTTTTAGCGAACTTTTAAGTGTTTAAGAAATTTGCAAATCTATATGTTTCAAATTCTCTTCAATTTTGAAATATTTAGGTAAAATCTATAAAATCTATAAAAAGAAGGATACAATTAAACTTATGTACTTATGTTACTTTAATAACTTTAAAACAAGTTGTTTTTTTGTAGCGTTACGGAATCCACGTGCGACCGCATTGTGCAAAGATCTACACCGGGCAATCCGGCCGAAAAATGCTCCACTTCGAGACGATTGACACGGCTTTACAGTGAGTAATTCACTTTTTCAATAAAAAGAATCTATCGACAGTTTTCTAAACTGTAGATAGATAGAAAAGATCTTTATCAAGCAAATTATCTGAATTCTGAATCACTTTGATTTCATTATCCTTTCCGTAGACTGAAAAGTGATCGAGTTATTGATTGAATTCAAATTCAAAACATCAAGACGAAGAGTTCCATAAAAGTTTTCTAAACTGTAGATAGATAGAAAAGATCTTCATTCAGCAAATTATCTGAATTCTGAATAGCTTTGATTTTTAATTATCCTTTCTGTAGACTGAAAAGTGATCAAGTTATCGATTGAATTCAAATTCAAAACATCAAGACGAAGAGTTCCATAAAATTGAAATGGTCCTACATGGTCCTCCTCTTCAGCTACCATAGATCACTAATAATCCTTATTTATTTTGAAACACGACGACTATTTCTTTTCCAGACACGTTCGTGCTGAGCCGAGTCAAGAGAAATTGATTTTCATTCACCAGGGCACATATCATCCACAATCGATCGCCATCAACTCGTCAATTCAAATGATCGGAGCCGGTTGGTGGAGTTTAGAAGAAATAGAATTTGTTAGTGAAGAGTGAAAGAATTTAAAAAATCAAACTGCAAAGACATTTGTAAACCGCAAACAAACAAAATTCGCAAACAAACCAAATGCGAAGTTACACTTTGTTTCAAAAATCAATGTTTCAAAAATAGAAGTGGTCGAAAGAGATTTTTGCTTAATAATTTGAACAGCATTAGCATTAGCATTCCATTCAAAGTCTAGGGATCATTGCGCCGAATGAATGCGAATGAAATTGCCATTTACCAGTGCTTTCACTTTATGCGAGTCTGTGATCAAAATGTAGCCCTTCAATTCGGCTACACGATGGTCTAAAAAACTTTTAGCAAAAAGTGTTGCTTAGTACAAGAAAATTGGCCGTAGAAGTGAGCGCACCGACTGTAAATTGCAAGTCATTTCATCAAGTCATTTCACTAAGTCATTTCACCAAGTCATTTAGCTCCGGCGCATCCAGTGCAACGCCGCGTTTTCATCGAGAACAGCAATGAAACGACTCTCTCGTTGGGCGACGGATCGACTGATGCATATGTGGGATACATGACGATTAAGTGAGTGGAGATTTATGGTAAAATTTCAAACTGGGAAAGTAATTGATCTATAGTTAAATGTCAAAATCAAATGTGTTCTTTTAAAGATCTTCTAGATATCGTAAGCACTCTAATAGAAGCACTCTAATAGAAGCACTCTAATAGAAGCACTCTAATAGAAGCACTCTAATAGAAGCACTCCCTATAAGAGCATCATGTAGTCTACAAAGTTTACACTCAAACAAACGCTCATATCTCGACACCAGTACATTGTTTTCTGCGCATTTTGATATCAAATTAAAGTAGAGAAGATGGGTGATTTTTTGAGATATAACACATACTTTTAGCATTAACCAGCGCTTAGAAAAAATGATTGAAAAATGATGAAAAATACGCCTTTTTTCCCCCATTTTCAATCATCTTTTTCTAAGCGCTGGTTAATAATAAAAGGATGTGTTATATCTCAAAAAATCACCCATCTTCTCTAGTTTAATTTGATATCAAAATGCGCAGAAAACAATGTACTGGTGTCGAGATATGAGCGTTTGTTTGAGTGTAAACTTAGACTACACGATGCTCCTATAGGGAGTGCTTCTATTAGAGTATTTACAGTAATTTTTCAATATACGGTTTCAATATACGGTAAAAGATCATTGGAAAAGTCGATTCAAGCTCTTTAAACGACTAAGAGTATACTGTATTTTCTAATATTTTGATATTATTTTTAAACTACTACAAAAAGCATTCATTCAGATTCAACCCAGACAACAACTCGCAAGCTGTGCAGGGAGTACCCATTGGTCATCCTCATTACTATGCACTACAGGTGAGATTCTTTGAAGAAAAATCGAATTTAAAAGTTTCTATAGAAAGTTTTCTATAAACATTTTATAAAAACTGAAATATTAGTAAAGGAAGTTATAATTTTGCAGCCATTTCAAACAGCCATTTCAAAAAAGTTATGTTTCAATTTAAAGGGTTATCGTATTTTCTCTAATAGTAGCGCACCCTGAGCGTCGCCTAAATTTCTTGAAATCTCGAGAACCGCTTAGGAGAACCTATCGATGTGGGGTCGGAAAATGTAGCTGACAATGAGATCTAGTGGGGGATTAGAGAGTTAGTTGAGCTTCTGCAAAAGCTTCGAAACCGTAAAACAGGCATCAACTCGGCTCGTCGGGGTGCACTACTATTAGAGCAAATACGGCAAAATGATTTCCAATATGGCCGGGAAGAGTTACAAGATTTTTACAGAAGATCAGCTATTGATCAGCTATTGATAAAGACAATCAATTTGGTGTATTGGTCAAATAACATTTTCTATAGGTTATTCAACGCAGAATTTTACGCTGATTCCGAATCTGCTTTCCCTTTTTGCTCTATAGCACCCCGTCAAAAGTTATAAATCTGTAAAGTTTTGTATGGTATTTTAAAAATTATCGAGTTTATAAGCAGATTTTGCAGAGACTTTAAAAAGCATTTTGACCGAGTGGCAATGCGTTAGAATACAAGGTAAATGTTCTCTAGTTCAAGGCAAATATTCCCTAGTTCGAGTCTTTTCGCTTTCTGTTTTCTTTTACTTTTTTCATTAGCTTGAAACAATGAACTTTTTTTGAATTTAATATTTCTCCGGTTTCAAATAAAAGTTTAATTTTTAAACGATTTATCATAAAAATGAGTACATTATTATCATTATTATAATTATTCTTCTTATTTAAGATCAAAAACGACTATAATATTCAGATAACCGACGAGTCAAGCCCGACAATCGATCGCTGTATCATCAACTCGACGAGCACTGTCGGGGCGGCGGTTTGCGTGAAACGAGCGGGCGCCAATCCAAAGGTGGGACTTCGAATAGGAAAAATATGCCATTAAAAAACATCAGATAACAGAGATTCCGATAGTTTTGATGAATTTCGAAATTTTAAAACCCAAACGACTTTTAAAAGCTTTTGTTTTTCAACAAAAAAAAGTTTCAGCTCACATTTTGTAGATCTAATCGCATAATGGAAAGCAAACTTTGTAGAGCTAAATAAGTGCAACAAAATGACACCAAAAACATAAAGATTGACCGACTTAGAAGAAAGTTATGGCGAGTTGCGCAAACGACCCAGTTGCGCAAAAAAAATTTTGGCGCAAAGTAGCCACCCCCCTTTTTTTCAGTCTTGATCCATATTAGTCCCGAAAATTAACCAGTTTGATCCAATTTTATTTGAAACACAATCTGTTGCACTTATTGTGATCTACAAAATGGCACCAAAATCATAAAGATTGACCGACTTAGAAGAAAGTTATGGCGAGTTGTGCAAAAGATCTAGTTACGCAAAAAAAAAAGTTGCGGAAATTAGCCTGCCCCTCATATAGAAAATAATTGGGATCATTTATCTACTCTCAAAAGTCCACAAAACCCAAAATACTCAGCTATTAAATTGAAGATTTTTAGCTAAGAAAGACTCCTGTTTGGTTGCGTTGTTGCGGTTGCGTTGCGGAAACTAGCCTACCACAGAATTAGTTTATTTCGCGAGTGTATATGTTACGTCCGAATCTGAGGAGATTCATTCTCCTCTGAAACGGACGTCCGACTCAGAGATGGACGTCCGACTCAGAGATGGACGTCCGACTCTGAGATGGACGTCCGACTCTGAGTCGGACGTCCGTTTCGGAGGAGAATGATCATTCTTCTCGGAAGTTGTGGAAACTAGCCTGCCCCTCATATAGAAAATAATTGGGATCTTTTATCTACTCTCAACAGTCCACAAAACTTAGAAGAAAGTTATGGCGAGTTGCGCAAAAAAAATTGCGAAAATTAACCTACTCTAAAATTTTAAAAGTTAAAAAAACAGCATCCTTTCAGATTTAAAAAAATATTTCTGTTTAGGTGCGGCATTGTTCGATTTGCGATTGTGATAACGTGGGCGTTTACATCACCGAGTATGCACAGGGAACGTTTGAGGTGAGTGAACGTTTGAGTGACAACTTTGAGTGACAACTTTGGGTTTACACTTTGCTAAATGCTAAATTTTGCTGCAGGAATGCGAGATTGCGCGAAATCAACTGGCGGGTGTTTGGGTGAAAAATTACGCGAATCCTTTCTTCCGAAAGTGCAATATTCACGACGGGAAAGATGTTGGGATCTTTATTTTTGAGTGAGTTTTTATCTTAAGCTATCTTTTATCTTTTTATCAAAGCAAATTTTATGCCCATTGTTGTACGCTAAACTTGAAATTTTCAAGTACCCTAAAGTCGCGAGTATAAGTTCTGTTTGGTTTTCGCATGCAAATTGACGGCTGTCTCCGGTGCGGTGTGCCGAGGGTTCGAACCCCGCTGCAGCATAACTTTTTTGCTTTTTAAGAACAATAGAAGTAAACAAATAGAAGTAAACAAATAGAAGCAAATTTATTGAGGGTTATAGCAATTTTATGCTGTTATTTGTTGCTCCGGGCGTGGCTCGGCGCGTCCGCCCTGCTCCCCTCCGGTGCTCAGTCTTATGGATCCCTCCCTGGCCTCTTCATCCGGCCAAAGTTCACGTCGACGGTCGAAAGAGATGCCTTTCAAGCGTCTTCTTCAACACTATTGTCTGGATATATCCATGCACATAACAAATAGCAATTATTATAGGCTGTCACCCTGTAGTATCCCAGCGCTCCAAGAACAATAATAAAAGTCTACATAACAATAAAAATGTATAAAAACCCAACAAAAAGAAATTCAAAGCAATTAAAGCGAATGTAAATTAAGGCAGAACTTATACTCGGATCAACTCATACTCGAGACTTTAGGGTAACTAATGAATCAGCTAGTTTGAGAATTGAAATATCGTATTTCTTCGAATAGAAGACCGGGTAAAGAGTATCATTGCGTACTCCTGCGTAGCAGCCCTTTTTAAAATTTCTTTTCTTCATAAAAGCTTTCAATCAAGTGCTATAGGGCTGGAAAATGACTCAAAAATACCACATGAGCTAACAGATTTTTGAGCCATTTTCCAGCTCTATAGCACTTGATTGAAAGCTTTTATGAAGAAAAGAAATTTTAAAAAGGGCTGCTACGCAGGAGTACGCGATGATACTCTTTACCCGGTCTTCTATTCGAACAAATACGGTAGATTTTTTTTTCCTAATTTATGTTCTTTTTGAGAGTGTTTTGGCAAGTAATATGACTAGATTTTGACATAAAAAAAGCTATTTTAAAAGCTAGATTGCACTTATTGCGGTTAGAATTTTACGTAGACGGTTTAATATAAAAATTTTTAAGATTCGGTCAAGGATACTTCGAAAAATGCAACATTCACGCGAATCGAATAAGCGGAATTGAGGTGAATTTTGCAAATAAACTCATTCGAATTTATGCATAAGCAAAGTTTTTTCGAAAAAAGTAGAACTGAATACGAAATAGAATGAAATAGAATGAAATAGAATGAAATGGAATGAAATGGAATGAAATAGAATGAAATAGAATGAAATAAAATATCGGGTTGTCCAGTTATGAATGCGCGTTTTTACTATTTTGTAAATTTCTCAAGATATCGAACAGATGTATATGAGTGTTATATATCATTCGAAAGCTGAACATCTCCTCTATATTTTGGAATAAAAAAGTTTTTGAATTCATGCAACTTTTTGGGAAATTGACTGCACAAAGGGAGAGGTCGTTTTCGAAAAAACCCACTCCAGCTTAGCTATTCCTCAAGTTTTATGGTGTAAAATAACCGCCCAGAAAAGAAAAGAAAAGTAAAGATGCTCTGAAATTGTTATATTTTAAAAAATTTATATTGATATATCTATTGGCCAAACATCAAACGGTTAACTCAATTTGAGCGGAGCCAAAACTTGATCCAAAGGCACCCTTCCATTTTTTGGCCACCTCTTCTTCTGTGCAGTTGATTTGCCCAAAAGCTGAACAAATTCAAAAACGTTTTTATATCAAAATGTAGAGGCGATCTTCAGCTTTCGAATAATACTCATATATATCTTTTTCTTGATTTCGGTATCTTGAGAAATTTACAAAATAGTAAAAAACGCGCATTCATAACTGGACAACCCAATAGAATGAAATAGAATGAAATAGAATGAAATAGAATGAAATAGAATGAAATAGAATGAAATAGAATGAAATAGAATGAAATAGAATGAAATCTAGGTGAAAAACCACGCAAATCCGACGGTAGTCCGTTGTGAGGTTCACCATGGATTAACTGGCGGAATCTATGTTCACGAGAAAGGTTTGTTTTTGGTTTTTGGAGGATTTTGTTTTAGAGAATCATTTTCACTCAGCCCCTAGATTTAGGTTTTATTTGGATCAAGTTATGGGATTTTAAATATTGGAGTTGCAAACGCTCATTTATTTCCGGACAACCTAATACTTTAATAAAAAGCCTCGTATTAGAAAGCTTCTTTTTAGAGAATCATTTTTACTCAGCCCCTAGATTTTTCTTGACTACTTTTGGTACCAAAAAAACCTAGATCTCAAGAGCTATCATTTAACACCCAAGCGCAAACTGTAGCTTGAAACAGCGCCGAGAAAGAGACGTTCAAAGTTGACTACGCGACTGTACCCCCCGTTATTATGGCTCGATTAGAGTGATTGTTCTAATAGAGTGGTTCTACTAGAGTATTTACGGTATCTATCTACAGTCGACTCTCTCTATAACGGAATGGAAGGGACCGAAAACTTTTTTTCCGTTACATAAAGCTTTCCGTTATATAGAGTGCCGTTTTATATAGCTTTAGCGTCGGCCGGGACCAAAATTCCCTTTCTTTATATAGAGTTTTCCGCATAGAGTTCCGTTAAAGAGAAAGTCGACTGTATATTCAACTGATCTTTCTATTTGACAATAAGTTTAGTCAATATGTAAATCTGATGAAAAGTTCGTTATCCCCGTTACCCAAATTCTCAAAGCCAACAGTTTTCGAAGCAAAAATGACTGAAAGTTGGCTAAAAATGGCTGAAAGTTCTCCAGGAGTATTAGCACCAATTAACTCGCTCTTTCTCTATAGAGCCAAGAATTAATTGAAACTTGTCATTTTCAATCGAAAGCTTTGTTGCTTTAAAGTCAAACACTGTAAGTTAAATGCTTCAAAATGTTATTAGAACAATGTTTTATCAAAAACACTTTTCAGGAAGAGGTCAATTCATGGAGAACAAGATCTATCAAAACGCGTTCGCCGGCATTTGGATCACCTCACATTCGGATCCGACGATTCGGAAGAATGAGATTTACAGTGGACATCAAGGTGGGGGAGATTTTTGAATTAAAATTAGAATTAGAATTAAAATTAGAATTAGAATTGGAATTAGAATTAGAATTAGAATTAGAATTAGAACTAGAACTAGAATTAGAACTAGAACTAGAATTAGAATTAGAACTAGAATTAGAATTAGAATTAGAATTGGAATTAGAATTAGAATTAGAATTGGAATTAGAACTAGAATTAGAATTAGAATTAGAATTAGAATTAGAATTGGAATTAGAATTGGAATTAGAATTGGAATTAGAATTAGAATTAGAATTAGAATTAGAATTGGAATTGGAATTAGAATTAGAATTAGAATTAGAACTAGAACTAGAACTAGAATTAGGATTAGAAAATGGGCCAAAAAGAAAACAAGCATTGAAACAAGCATTTTAATTCTTCAAAAAAAGAAACTCGAATTTGAAACGGGCTTTTTTGAGCTACGGTTGAACTTTTTTGAACTTTTTTGAACTCAATTTCCTCTTTCGGGACATTGTTTTAAGAAAATCTAATTTTTTTATAGTTTAGATCTAAAATTAGATACAATTTCTTGTCGCAAACAAAAAAAACTATTTTAGAGAATTGATTTGCTTGAGTTTATGGTTAAGAAACTATTCTCTGAACTATTCTTTGTGTAAATGAAAAATGATTGATACGCTAGAATTGATTTGCAAAATTGCTCTCGAAGTTGAACTTAATTGAAACTTCTTTTCTTAATCTTTTTCTTTGATTTTACTTAATACTCCGAGTAGAGGGTTTTTATCAAAATTCTTGCTGCTAAACAGTTCAAACACTGCCAAAAAGAGTCATAAAGTATCTTTTTCTCTTCCTATTCTCTTCTTGAGTTCATTACTCTTCCTATTCATCTCCTACCTGTAACAAACAAAAATTAATCTGTAACAATCTCGTCAATCCCTCTTTATTTTGAGTTTTCCCATCGATTCTTTTGTATTTCGAGCAGTACTTTTTTTGCCTCTCCAATCCGTCCTCGATCCTCGTCCTTTTCCTAATCAAAACCAAATTCCAGGTGGAGTGTACATCTTTTCGGAGGGTCGAGGGCTGATCGAGCACAATAATATCTACGGCAATGCGCTGGCCGGGATTCAAATCCGAACGGGCAGCGATCCGATCGTTCGTCTCAACAAAATTCATGATGGTCTTCACGGGGGGATTTATGTGGTGAGTTGTTTGGGGAAAAGTTTTCAAAAACATTAGAAACAAGTTCAAGTTAGAAAGTGGACTAGTCATACGCCAGTCATACGCCAGTTATACGCCAGTCATACGCCAGTTATACGCCAGTCATACGCCAGTCATACGCCAGTTATACGCCAGTTATACGTCAGTTATACGCCATAATTGATTTGCAAAGTTGCTCTCTGGAGCTCTGGAGTTTAACTTAATTAAGTTTCTATTGTTTCCGCATCAAATTTGGTCTTCAAATTGCGTTTAACGTTTTGTATTGGTCAATATTTGGTCAATTTGCGATATCAGATCACTGAAATATTGCTGATTGCTGTCATTTCTGCAATTTCGTTATCAGATTCATTGTCTTTTTATCTGAAATCGAAGTTTATATGGATTTAGATAGAAAATTTAAAAAAAGGAAATAAACGCACGTTTTTTGAACAAGTTTCATTATGTAGTTGAAGCATTAAAAAGAAAAAAGCTGCCCGAAAAAGATGATGTTTCAAGTTTTCTACGATGAAAGTTGATCCTTGTTGACTAATCGTTGATAGTCATCTCTGAATAATCACAAAGCTGATCACTTGTAGCCTCATAATCCCGTTATGTAGTTTGAATTTTAGCATGAAAAGGGCAAGGGTGTCATCGAGGATAATGAGGTTTACGGGAACACCCTGGCCGGCATCTGGGTGACAACGGGAAGCAGTCCGGTTTTACGCAAAAATCGGATACACTCGGGAAAACAGGTTGGTTAAAGGAGGGGATTTAGCAGTAAAAAGATGTAAAAAGATGTAGAAAGATGTAGAAAGATGTAGAAAGATGTAGAAAGATGTAAAAAGGTGTAGAAAGATGTAGAAAGATGTAGAAAGATGTAAAAAGATGTAGAAAGATGTAGAAAGATGTAAAATGATGTAGAAAGATGTAAAATGATGTAGAAAGATGTAAAAAGATGTAAAAAGATGTAAAAAGATGTAAAAAGATGTAAAAAGAAGCATTTAACTTGAAACAAAAGCATTTAACAAACAAAAAACCCATCAAAATAAAAGCTAAAAGCAGGGTAAAGCTTTGATTTGAAAAGGGTTAGTTTCAAAAAGCTTGGTGACTTTTTTGAAATCAAAACCAATAAATTGCTCATCAATGACTTTGAAGTTTTAAAATGTCTGTTTTTATTGAAAAATTTTGAACTAAGGGAAGAACTAAGGGAAGAACTAAGGGAAGAACTAAGGGAAGAACTAAGGGAAGAACTAAGGGAAGAACTAAGGGAAGAACTAAGGGAAGAAATAAGGGAAGAACTAAGGGAAGAACTAAGGGAAGAACTAAGGGAAGAACTAAGGGAAGAAATAAGGGAAGAAATAAGGGAAGAACTAAGGGAAGAACTAAGGGAAGAACTAAGGGAAGAAATAAGGGAAGAACTAAGGGAAGAACTAAGCTAAGAACTAAGCTAAGAACTAAGCTAAGAACTAAGCTAAGAACTAAGGGAAGAACTAAGGGAAGAACCAAGGGAAGAACTAAGCTAAGAACTAAGCTAAGAACTAAGGGAAGAACCAAGGGAAGAACCAAGGGAAGAACCAAGGGAAGAACTAAGCTAAGAACTAAGCTAAGAACTAAGCAAAATTCTAGGTTGGCGTTTATTTCTACGACAACGGGCATGGACTCCTTGAAGAGAACGATATCTTCAATCACTCGTATTCGGGAGTGCAAATTCGGTGAGTAATTCAAAAAATTAAGAAAAAAGCAACAAAAGAAATGCAATGAAATGAAGGGCTGATTGAAAACTCACATTTCTCTTGAAACTATAGCTTTTTTAAACTTCATAATTGAGATTTTACCTTTCAAATTACAAATCAACGTTCAATAAAGCATTGCAACAAAAGAAATGCAATAAGTGCAATAAATTTCTTTGCAAATGTTCTAAATTTTCATTCCAGAACGGGTTCCAATCCAAAAATCACACGAAACAAGATTTGGGGAGGACAAAACGGCGGTGTGCTCGTGTACAACGGCGGTTTAGGAGTCCTAGAAGATAATGAGATTTTCGATAACGCGATGGCCGGTAAGTGAAATGGCCAAACATGGCCAAACATGGCCAAACGATGGCCGATAGCCAAACACACTTTAAGTTTACGTTCGACTATCATACTCCAAAAAAAACAGCGAAGATTTGGCAATCCCATTTTTTTTACTCAACAATGAACCTTTAACTTTCAGGCGTCTGGATCAAGACCGATTCGCATCCGATTTTACGACGAAATAAAATCTACGATGGTCGCGACGGTGGTGTCTGCATTTTCAACAAAGTGCGTTTCTGGGAAATTGCTTGAATTTCAAAAAAAGTTGTGTTTCAATCTGAAGGAAATTAGTTCATTGATTGAAATTTTAACACAGACTTTCTGTAACGGCTCTACAGGGTGCGCCAAAAGTTCCCGTACTTGTATTTTCTGCATTCTTGGTAATTTTAGATAAAAGATTCGATTTTAAAAGTAAGAAATTCGAATTCCTCGCAAAAAACTAATTTAGAAAACGTTTCTGGTTAATTTATAAGTGCAACGCTATTTAAGACAAGTGATTGAGAAGAGGGTCCGCTCAGGGGTGCTTTGGTCGCACAGTTACGGGGCACAGTTACGGGGCACAGTTACGGGGCACAGTTACGGGGGCACAGTTACGGGGCACAGTTACGGGGCACAGTTACGGGGCACAGTTACGGGGCACAGTTACGGGGCACAGTTACGGGGCACAGTTACGGGGCACAGTTACGGGGCACAGTTACGGGGCACAGTTACGGGGCACAGTTACGGGGCACAGTTACGGGGCACAGTTACGGGGCACAGTTACGGGGCACAGTTACGGGGCACAGTTACGGGGCACAGTTACGGGGCAGAGCTACAGGCGCACTCTGTATATAGCTGTATACTGTAGCTTGACTTTTAAAAAGTTGTGTTTCAATCTGAACCAAATCAGTTCATTGATTGAAATTTTAACACAGACTTTCTGTAACGGCTCTATATAGCAGAATGGAATTTTGGTGCCATCCGACGCTAAGCTATATATAAAACAGCGCTCTATATAAAGAAAGATTTTTTTTTCCTTTCATCACTGTATAATAAGATGTCTTTGCAAAGAATATTTGAAGTTTTGTAAAACTTTTTTGAAACTTTATGAGAGTAGAATTGAAATTTGGACACAAAAAGTGTCAAAAGATGAGATAAAGTAGGTAAAATGTCCGTAACAAATTTAACAAATATCGTCAAAACTTTAACCCTAGATATAGCTTAACTTTTTCTTATTTATTTTAGAAGTAAATTTGTTATTAAAAAAATTTTCCAGGGTCGAGGACTTTTGGAGGATAATGATATCTATCGAAACGCGCAAGCCGGTGTGCTCATCTCGACGGAAAGCAATCCAACTTTAAGAAGGAATCGAGTATTCGAGGTAGATTTTTAAGAAATTCGAAAAAAAAAGTAAAAGCTGAAAGTTAGAAAGGTTTTTGTTTAGCGATTAAAACTAAAGATTAACTAAAGAAAGAAACGTTGATAAAGTTGAAACACAACTTGTCTAATTGAGTTTACACTGACACGTGTCTTTGTCTTGTAGAAGACACAAAAGTAAAAGCTCGCACAAATCTTTGAGCTTTGACTTTGAAAACAACTTTTATTGTGCTTGACTATTAGATCAGAGTATTGTGCTTGACTACTAGATCAGGGCATTGTGCTTGAGTACTAGAGAGCATTGTGCTTGACTATTAGATCAGAGCATTGTGCTTGACTATTAGGTCAGAGCATTGTGCTTGACTACTAGATCAGAGCATTGTGCTTGACTACTAGAGAGCATTGTGCTTGACTACTAGTTCAGGGCATTGTGCTTGACTACTAGAGAGCATTGTGCTTGACTACTAGATCAGGGCATTGTGCTGTACCTTGTGCTCAACAAAAAGTAAACACATTCTTTCTGGTGCACTTGATCTAAATGAAAGATTAAATGAAAGATTTAGTGCATCAGAAAGGCTGCGTTTTCTTTTTTTAAGCACAAAGCAGAATTTAAGAATGACTGTACTGCTTTTTTGAGAGATTGGGGGTCATTAAAAACTTTCCCCATTCCAGGGTCGAGCCGCTGGCGTTGAGATCACCAACGGAGCCACAGCAACTCTCGAAGGGAATCAACTTTTCCACAACAAGGTTTGATTTGAAGTATTCAGAAGATTTGGTTTTTTAAAAGAGGATTATTTGTTTATCTTTTTGACCTAATCACTTTAGTTCGGCGGTCTCTGTCTGGCGACCGATGTGCGCCCGATTCTCCGCGATAATAAAGTCTACGAAAATCAGGTAATTTATAATAAACCAATTGAAATCAATAATGTGATCCAAAAAAAGGATACATAAGAAAGAGATAAAAGTCTAAACACACTCTATAAAACAGTCTATAAAAGTTTATGGCCACTGCGGCCGTTACTCCTACTACCTCTATTATCCCTTTATTCTTCAAAAGAAGAATGTAATTAGAATACATATTGTTTAATGATTTGAAACCAAAAAAAAATTCCAGAACGCTGTCGAGAAAGCAGTTTCCCGTGGTCAATGTCTCTTCAAAATCTCCAGCTGCACCTCATTTCCAATGCACGATTTTTATCGGTAAGCATTGAAAATATCTAGAAAAAGGGAAATATTGTAGAAATATTGTAGAAATCTTGTATTTCTAATAGTTATTTTTGTTAAAAGCCTAAAAATGCATTATTGAACACATCACTGTCATGCTTTGCAACTTTCAAAATTAATTCTGAAGAGCTAAAGTAAAGCTAGAGCTTTACTAGAGTAGCTTTAAAGTTTAGCAGAGTATTTTCTAAAGCTAAAGTAAAGCTAGAGTGGCTTTAAAGTTTAGCGGAGTATTTTCTAACTAAAACAATGAAATGTTCGAATCTGAATTCAACTATTGGCTTTAATTCAAGCTTACCAATCGTTTTTTTAGATGCATCTCGTGCAACACAACCGAGCGAAACGCAATTTGCATCAATTGTATCCACAGCTGTCACCAGGGGCATTTAGTCGAATTTGTCAGACATGATCGGTGAGTGAAAAAGATCTTTTCGAGAAATAGACTTTAAATAAGCTTGAAATTCGTTTGTAATTAATTCTTAAACTTTAAACAAAAGTATTAAAGGTAAAAGTATGCTTAAAAGTATAAAAATAAAGGAATTCTCTTAAAGTAAAGGAAAGGAAAAAAAAGCTTGTTTCAAATAAAGGCGTATTAAGGAGAAAATCGCTCGTTTTGTCACTTTTTCATTTTTTAGTTAGTCATTTTTTCAGGTTAGTCATTTTATCAGGTTAATCATTTTTTCTTCATTTGTCCGGAGCTTTACAATAGAAAATTTATCAAATTATCTTCCCCGGTGGGGATAGTGACTTTTAAAATCAATAATTTTCATTTTTCAAATTCGAAAGAGAAAACTTAATAGATATGTGAAAAATTCGAAAATTAAAACAATATTTCAATTTGAGCGTTCAAAAGTGAAATTTTTCATTTGTAATAGTGAAAACTGTCGATTTTCTTCGCTTTAAAGAATTTGAAAAGCAATTTTAAAGAAGTTTTACCAATAAAATGTCTCTGAAGTAAAGAAAAAACGTAATTTGATTGATTTGGTTGATTCTGTAGCCTGCGTTTCAATTTCATTTGCTCAAATTGAAACATTGTTTAACTAATGTTTACTTTTCTTTTTTTTGAAATTCCAAATTTCAGTTTCTTTTGCGATTGCGGAGCCGGCACCCTTGAGAGAACGTGTCGACTTCAGACCGAGGTAAACTTTGCATACAAATTTGCAATCTTTTTTTGAGCAACACCACACAATGTGCAATCAAATTTGTAAACTAAACGAAAAATAGATATTTGCTTTGAGATTATATTGATTGAAATTGTAATTATCGTATTTTCTCTAATATTAGTGCACCCAGAGTGTCGCCTAAATTCCTTAAAAATCTCGAGAACCGCTTATCAGAACCTATCGATGTGGGGTCGGAAAATGTAGCTGACAATGAGATCTTGTGGGGGATTTGAGTGTTGAGCTTCTGCAGCAGCTTGGAAACCGTAAAATAGTCACTAACTCGGCTCGTCGGGGTCCACGACTATTAGAGAAAATACGGTATATATAAAAGTTATAAGACGCCTGTCTGTCTGTCTGTGCGCGTTACTCCTCAGCTCCCAGAGGACCGTCTGCACTGATTTTTTTGAATAGAGAATTACATGTAGTTGGGCAACGTGCTTTTGGATTTTTTAAAAAGCACAATTCAAGTCGCTAACATAGATAGTCCGAAACGCCAGCCAAGCCAAAAGTGACTTTGTCGTCAATGTGTTAAAATAAAGTTCGAGTCGATTACCGTATTTCCTCTAATAGTAGTGCACCCTAAGCTTTGCCTAAATTGCTCGAAATCTCGAAAACCACTTATCAGAACCTATCGATGTGGGGTCGGAAAATGTAGCTGACAATGAGATCTAGTCGGGCATTTGAGTGTTGAGCTTCTGCAGAAGCTTGGAAACCGTAAAATAGTCACTAACTCGGCTCGTCGGGGTGCACTACTATTAGAGAAAATACGGTATCTTCAAATTAATCTTTTCGGCACTTGGTCTCAAAAGTTTTCGAGTCCACAAACGAGTTTCGGTCCATAAAACCAGCATAGTTCAGCGTTGAGTTTATGTTATGTTATTTATTTATTATCTCCTTATTTATCGGTAAACTATTTGATCAAATCAATACTGAAAATGATTTAAAACCCGTTTTTCAAATCTTCAAACAAACTTTTCCCTTTTCAGGTTCGCGACAACGACACCGTTTACGATTCGGCTACGCCGACCGAAACGGATACACAATGATGCAAAGAATTCGATTCGAATTCAATTCAATTCGAAACTTAAGAGTTTTAAAATATTCAAATCATTTTAGAAACTTATTTCCTTATCTTCTCATTTCTTTTACCTCTTCTTTCACACAAACAAAAGCACCCTTTCTTTTGATTGCTTTACCCTACAGTAATCCTTTTTAATTGATTGAAATTGAAATGAATTTCAATCAATTTCAATCAATTTCAATCAATTTCATTTCAATTTCAATCAATTTCAATCAATTTCATTTCAATTTCAATCCATTTCAATCAATTTCAATCCCTATCTCATAGAATATTTCGTTGGAATACGGTAATCGAGAAAGTACAAAATAATATTTGAAGAGAAGGAAAAGAAAAAGTGATTTTGAAAAGCGAAAAGCGATTTTAAACGATTGTTATTATTACGATTGTTAAAGAACGATTGTTTTATGGCTAAGGTTAAAAAATATTCAGCCAAAAAGCTGAAGCTAGCTAATTTTCTAGTTTTCCTAAAAGGCATTAGACTTAGACAAGTTATTTTTAATCAGCTTTGGTATCAGTTGATGAAAGAATCACAAAGCCATCACAAAGCCATCACAAGGCCATCACAAGGCCATCACAAGGCCTGATAAAAGCTAAGTCAAATGAAACCAAAAATTAGGTTAATCGAAAGAAAACTAACTGTGGGATTGCGGTAGTTTTCAGTGCCTTTTAGAAAACGGAAAAAAACCGATAGCTTTTTCAGTACTTCAAATGACTTTAACGATATTCAGTTTAACAGCTGAGGCCTGAAATGAGCTTTTATCAGACCTGAAATGAGCTTTTATCAGGCCTGAAATGGGCTTTTATCAGCCCTGAAATGCTTTATGAGGCCATAATCCAAATCCTAACCAATCGCTTTCAAAATTTTGAAACTTTCCTTTTTCCGACAGAAGAACAGAAGTCTTTCCCCTCCCCCAACTAGTCTCAAATAAGCCCACTTTTTTTTGGAAATTTTGAAACTTCTCCTTTGACTTCTCCCCGATTTTTCTTTCCTATCACCTGTGATTTTTCATGTTTCCGACAAAATAGCAACAAAATTCCCGCTTAGGATATTAGAATTACAATGTTTTTCTTGATTTTTCTTGCTTTTTCTTGATTTTTCTTGATTTACATCTAAAATCTAGGCAATTTTCCCATTTTAAACGATCCGATTAGGTGGTTTTTTCGTTGAAAAAGCGTTTTATTTTCATTTTATTCGTTTTAATTTCGTTTTAATTTCGTTTTAATTTCGTTTTATTCGTTCTATTCGTTTTATTTGTTTTATTTTTCAACTTCTTTCAACTCTTTCTCTAGAAAATCGGTTAGGTTTTCGATTTTTTGCGCTTTTTTGACGATTTTTTATGATTTTTTACGATTTTCTTTGATTTTCTTTGATTTTCTTTGGCTTTTCAACTTCTTTTGTGTTATAAAAGACTCTAGTTTTTTCTGCTGAATGTGTGCACGAAAGAAAGATCCCCCGAGTTTGTGATTGTGAAGAAAAAAAAAAGAATAATCTTTGAAGTAAAAATAAGAATTTGAATGTTTTGCCCATTTCCGACTTGAGATTTCGACCGTTTTGCATAGTAAATTTTTGCTTTCGCTGGCTTTTTCTTTTTGATATCGATAAATTTTCAAAAACATGAAAACTTTGAGAAAAAAAGAGCTTGTATGTACAAGAACTTTTGTGAAAATCGAAAATTGTACGAATTTCAAGTAAAAATAAGAATTTCAATGTTTTCCCATTGCCGACTTCGAATGAATTCGGTTTTGATGCCGAATTCGGTTTTGATATCGTAATGCGGTCAATCTTGATGCTTAAAAAACTTAAGAGCTTAAAGAACTTGATGACTTTTAAAAGTTATCAAGTTGAAATCATGATTATATATATATGCTTTATTCAGTTGAATAGCGACAAAACAAAATCACAATAATTACCCGGGAGACCACTCAAAACACACCCAAAAGATAAATAGATACCTCAAGAAAGAATCACAGAGCAGTCAAATCAATTGCCGAAATTGCGGCTTTAAATCTAGCCAAGATTGACTAACAATTTTCACATTAATCCAACAATTGACTAACAATTTTCTCATTGTAAAAGTTGAAACACAGATTTTCAAGTGGATTTGTTTGTGAAAAGATTGGTTTTGCTTACCGATTGCTTACCGATTGGCTGAGTAGTTAGGAGAGTAGTTAGGAGAGTAGTTAGGAGAGTAGTTAGGAGAGTAGTTAGGAGAGTAGTTAGGGGAGAAGTTAGGCTCACGCTCGGCTCACTCGCTCGGTTCACTTCTAATTCTGGGATTTTTCTTTTGCTTTGTAGATGATATTTTGATAATTGTAGATTGTGCAAACTCATATAAACTATCAAGCACCAAACTAAGTTTACCACTTGGCGGAGGATCAAGTTCCATAAAAATTCTGAGCTTCTAATAACTGTGAATTGAGTTGGCAAGCCTGTGAGTGATCTGTGATTCATTCATGTGATTTGTGTGCTTTTATCAGCCACATTATTCTCAAATTTTATCTCAAAAACGATTTAAACGTGATCATCCATTCCATAGTAAGCGGGCTCGGGCAGCCATCCACGGATGAGTGGGGGGCATTTGTCGAATGGAACACATTCACTACTACGACGACGACCATGAGTCGCTGTTGGACAGGCACAACCCTTCTCGGTGGCTTTCTTGTATGGGCATTTCTAGAAAAGCGATGATTAGATTTCTTTTAGGTCAGTTTTAAAGTAGAGCTGTGAGTTAAGAGTGGCACACTTGGGAGCTTTGACTGACAAAATGACTCACCTCGTTCGCTTGCTTCCAATAGCAGTGATCACAATAGTCCCGGAGACCGTACACTTCAAATGGTGGACATTCTGAAAAATGTTAGATATCATATAAAATTATATCAAGATACTAAAGCATTGTAACTATGAACTCAAGTGAACTCAGATCAAGAAATGATATCCAGATCCACATCCAGATCTTCACGGAAAGAAAGTTATGCTGTCGATCTCAAGTTCTCAGATTTCTTAAAATATAAACTAGCAATAATATCTCAAAGGTTTGAAGCATTGTTCCAAATCAAATATCCAATCTTTTCCACTCACTTATTGGATCTACTGCTGTTGGACACAATTCCTTCTTGACGCATAAACCATTGAGTCGGGCGAAATCTGGCTTGCAAACACAACTTATCGCCTCTGGACGCGCGCAGTCTTTCTGAAGTTGAGTTTGTACAAAAAGATTGATTTCAATGCTATCTACTAGCTTTAACAAGTCAAGGGATAAACGAAAAAGCGAAAAGCCAAAGGCAAAGCTTGGAAAATCGGCTCTTCGTTCATTTTTGTATAAATGAACCCACGCTTGGTTGACCGTTTTGTCGACTTTCGCAATTATCGCATCCAGTATTCTTGATTCGCTCCTCATTCGATTTTTCGCACGTCTCAGCTACATCTGAAAATATAATCTAAAACAATAAGGGATAGTTTTCGAGTAAATATATTTTTGAAATCTTTCTAAAACTTGTCCCTTTCTCTTTCTACCGTAATCTTGTCTCTTCGCGGGGCAACTTTCGATTTTCACGCAAACACCCTTTACGAGTGAATTCGTCGATTCAAGTCTCGCGAAACCGTCTTTACAAACACATTTCTCTTTGCCTATCTCCGCCGGGCGTACTGTGCATTTCTAAAGGTGCAATTATTAGATCAATACACTTTTCAACTTCATCTGTTCACAGTGTCAAACGTACGCTTGGCTGCTTGTCGATTTTTTTCCGCGTCAAGCAATCATCACATTCATTTGTCGCTTTCTTTATTTCCTCGTTTTCTTCGCATTTCAGCTCTTCTATAAAGAAGCTGGTGTTTTGAAATAAAGAAGATGGATTTACATTCCAAAAAGCCATGAGACAAGAGGCCAAGGTCAAAGCCAAGCCAAGCCAAGCCAAGCTAAGCCAAGCTAAACCAAGCCAAGCCAAGCCAAGCCAAGCTAAGCTAAGCCAAGCTAAACCAAGCTAAGCCAAGCCAAGCTAAGCTAAGCCAAGCTAAACCAAGCTAAGCCAAGCCAAGCTAAGCTAAGCCAAGCTAAACCAAGCTAAGCCAAGCCAAGCTAAGCTAAGCCAAGCTAAACCAAGCTAAGCCAAGCCAAGCTAAGCTAAGCCAAGCTAAACCAAGCTAAGCCAAGCCAAGCTAAACCAAGCTAAGCCAAGCCAAAATCAGCTTGACGTAGCTTGATGATACTTTTGAAAACACTGAATTTTGCAGATAATTCACAAAAATCATACTTGGTTCCGCTGAGCATTTGTTGATTTGCACGCAAGTGCCCCTATCCGTTAGACTGTTTGGATCGCCAATTCTCGCGAAATCGACCTTACAAGTGCATCGATCTTTGGCGCGAAGAGGTGTTATGCATGTCTAAAAAAGTGCTCTTTAAATCAATGTGATTTCAGCTTTATGTGTTCATAGTAAACCTGTTCATTTGACACGACTGTTCACGACAAATGAACAAGTTTAGTTCACAGTTTTTAACTTCCTCAAACGTACACTCAGTTCCCCTTTTCTCGTTGCACAATCATCACATTCCGCCTTCTTCATTTCCTCATTTTCCAAGCATTTAGGCTCTGCAAATTGTACTGTAATTGTCAAATAATGAAACTCTATAGAGTAGAGCTCTACGGCTTTTTAAACTTAAAAACCCCCATACCTGATTTTGGACAACTATCGATTCCGATGCAAAAACCTCGATCCAATTTCGATGCACTATTCGGATCGCCAATTCTCGCGAAACCAGTCTTGCAAGTGCATCGTTCTTTAGCACCAATGGGTACCTTACATGTCTAAAAATCTATTCGTTAGCTTAATCTAGTATTAATCTAATCTGAAGATTTTCTTTCAAGATAAGCATTTGCGAAAATGAGTAACTAGCACAAGAACAATTCAAAACCTTCTCCAAACTCAATATCTTCCTGAGCATTCTTTAAAGATTGAAACCAGAGAGAATTCTTGTTTTTTTTTTGTTTTTTTAGTTCAAAGACCAGAAAAGAGTCTACCTGATTTAGCAGAAAATGAAGATTGTGAAGAATATTACCTTTCGGAAGTGTTCTTTGTAAAGTTACTGTACTTGCTGCTTGCCTTGCTGCTGCTTTTCTTGCTGCTGCTGTTCTTTGTAAAGTTACTGTACTTGCTGCTTGTCTTGCTGCTTTTCTTGCTGTTGCTGTACTTTGTAAAGTTACTGTACTTGCTGCTTCTGCTATTGTACTTTAATTTTCGGTTATCGGACATTTGATATCAGCATCCTTTCCCATCAGCAATCAGCAGTATCAAACGTACACTCGAGTTTCCATCGATCTTAACTATTGTTGCACAATCGTCACAAGTGGCCGGCTTCATTTCCTCTTCTCGTGTGCATTTGCTCTCTGTAAACTACGGTTTTTGAAGGGGAAATGTTATCCAGGTTACTTTGAATTGAATACTACTGTAGGAAAAAGAAAGGGACACGCTTTAGAAGATCAGAAGAAGATTACTGCTATGTTTAGCAAGATTCACGTGTCCTCTTTCAAAAGCTATCGTACTTGTCTCTAGTTTTATGCAAAAATCTCACCTTTTGGTGCTGGGCAACTTTCGATTTTCACGCAAACACCCTTTACGAGTGAATTTGTCGATTCAAGTCTCGCGAAACCGTCTTTACAAACACATGTCTCTTTGCCAATCTCCACCGGGCGTACTGTGCATTTCTAAATGTGCAATTATTAGATCAATATAGTTTCAGCTTCGCTTTCAGCTGTTCACATTGTCAAACGTACACTTGATTGTCCAGTTATCTTTTTCCTTGTCAAACAATCGTCACATTCCGCTTTCTTCTTTTCCTCATTCTCTTTGCATTGAGGATCTGTAAGCTACTGTAGGCTTAGGCTTTACAAGATTGTCTACCGTAGTATCCGTGTCTACCGTAGTATTCGTTTTGAGAACTACCGTAGTCTTGTCTTCAAGCTACCCACTTTTGTCTGATATTTAGACTATGGTTTTCAATTTTTAGTAAGTACTAAACGTTAGTAAGTACGTTAGTAAGTATGTTAGTAAGTACGTTAGTAAGTACGTTAGCAAGTACGTTAGTAAGTACGTTAGTAAGTAACGTTTAGTTCAAACTACGTAAAGCGCCTCAATAGCTATTCTCTGCAAAGTTTAATGTAGATAAAAGCTTAGACGTAGAACAGGCGTTAAAAACCCTCTACTTCTGTCTTTGTCAACTTTGTTGGCTACCGTAGTCTTGCTTTAGTTCTGATTCTGGTTACGGTATGTAAATTTTGAGCTGTACAGCTAGCAAAAAACGCTTTACAAGATTGTCTACCGTAGTATTCATGACAACTTCTGAGAACTACCGTAGTCTTGTCTCTAATCTATCCACTTTTATCTGATATTTAGATCTCTCTAAATTTGGTTCCTAATGTCTCTAAGTTTGATTCCTCATCTCTAGATCTGGTTCCTTATCTCTCTAAATTTGGTTCCTTATCTCTCCCAATTTGGTTCCTCATCTCTAAATTTGGTTCCTTATCTCTCTCAATTTTGTTCCTTATCTCTTTTTCCCCCCTTCCCCCCCCTTTATTCCTTTTTCCTTTTCTCTCCCCCTTTTTCCCCCCCCCTCTAATTTTTTCCTCCCCTAAATTTGGTTCCTTATCTCTAGATCTGGTTCCTTATCTCTCTAAACTTCGTTCCTCATCCCTCTCAATTTGGTTCCTTATCTCTCTGAATTTGGTTCCCTATCTCTCCAAATTTTGTTCCTTATCTCTCTCAATTTGGTTCCTTAACTCTGTTTTAAATTTTTAGTAAGTAACGTTTAGTTCAAACTACACCTCAATAGCTATTCTCTGTAAAATGTAATGTAGATAAAAGCTTAGACGTAGAACAGGAGTTAAAAAACCTCTACTTATGCCTTTGTCAACTTTGTTCACTACCGTAGTCTTGCTTTAGTTCTGATTTTAATTACAGTATGAGTTGCACAGCTAACAAAAAACGCTTTACAAGATTTTCCACCGTAGTATTCGTGGCAACTTCTAAGAACTACCGTAATCTTGTCTCCAATCTATCCACTTTTGTCTGATTCTGTGAGAATTCACAAAAGATATCAAGATATCGAAAAATATAAAAAGTGGAGACAGGATTACGATAAGAAGAAAGAGGACACGTTTTAGAAAACGCATTTTAATCAACTCAGTTCTCGAGAAACCTTCGCTGCCGCTTGGCTGATCGTTTTTGCAATCAGCTTCCGGAACGCATTCCTTTTTCGAGTTTGATTTGGTTCCCGGCTTTGAGCAATGACAACCCATTGTTTTTTTCTTGATACATGAAGGCTTCAAATCAAAAATTAACGAATACGCTAACAAAACGATACCTTTGACAGAGCTTGCGCACAAGTATTGCATCCATCAAAGAGTCCAGAGATTTGTCCTGGAGGACACCGAGGAACTATCCTATTTCTTTAAATTTCGGATTGATCTTATTGTTAGCCTTGACTCAAACAATATTTTAGTACATTCAGAGTCAAAGTCTAGCCTCGCGAGCAGCTCTCACACACATAGTAATGGCGAAAACTTATAGCTCCTATTTAGTTCCTTTAAAGCTCCTTTAAAGCTCCTTTAAAGCTCCTTTATAGCTCCTATTTAGTTCCTTTAAAGCTCCTTTAAAGCTCCTTTAAAGCTCCTTTAAAGCTCCTTTAAAGCGCCTTTAAAGCTCCTTTATAGCTCCTTTAAAGCTCCTTTAAAGCTCCTTTATAGCTCCTATTTAGTTCCTTTAAAGCTCCTTTAAAGCGGAAACTAATTCCACCGTCGTTTTTCGTGGCCGATTAGTCTGAAATTTTGTCTAAAGATAGAAATCAGCTTGTAGAGAAAATTTCAGAGCAATCGGTTAAGAAGCGGCTGATAAAATAAAGGTGGAATTAGGTTCGGGTTGGAATTTTCCCACCATAAGAGGGTTACACTGCAGTTCAGAAGTCAAAAAAATCAAAAAACGACAAATCAAAAATCTGAATCCTGTGAAATGTTGTATGCATTCCAGCTAAGAAATTCGCAAAAAATGAAAAAATTCTGAGCACTCAAACAAGAGGAATAAGCGGCGGAAGATTTGATGGTCTGTGCGCTAAGATCTTGGCCACATACACTACTGGACAATGAAATATCATATTTGAAAACAGATCGTCATTTTCGCGCGTCTGTAGCTCCCTTGTCTTTACCGTATTTCTAAATATTAATATTACCATTGTGTAGCCCTTGAAAAGAGCTTTCAAAAAATGTATAACACTAATAGTTTAAACTCAAAGACAAGGGAATTACAGGCGCGCGAAAGTCACGATCTTTTTTCAAATATCATATTTCATTGTCCAGTACTGTACCATTGCAGTACTGTGCTGTACCATTGCAAATTTCTTAGCTGGAGTGCATACAACATTTCAGATTCAGATTTTTGATCTGTCTTTATCACATTTTTGCGCAGGAACGTACCCGTAGTGCGTTACCGGAGAACTTTTGGTGGAAAAGCTACCGAAAGAAATCTTTTAACTACCAGAAAACAAAACTACCGTTTTGTTTAACCGTTTCCGGCGGTCTAGTAGACTAATCGTAATCGTAAGCAGCTTACACTGGATCAGTTGTCTCGATCTTGGAACACTCCTCAACAGTCTAGTAGACTAATCCTAATCGTAAGCAGTCTAGTAGACTAGTAGACTAGTAGACTAGTAGTCTAGTAGTCTAGTAGTCTAGTAGTCTAGTAGTCTAGTGCTAGTAGTCTAGTAGTCTAGTAGTCTGTAGTCAGTAGTCAGAGTCTAGTAGCGTGTCTAGTGTCTAGTGACTAGTAGTCTAGTAGTCGCAGCGTAGCTAGTGCGTGTCTGTGTCTAGTGTCTAGTAGTCTAGTAGTCTAGTAGTCTAGTAGTCTAGTAGACTAGTAGTCTAGTAGTCTAGTAGACTAGTAGACTAATCGTAATCGTAAGCAGCTTACACTGGATCAGTTGTCTCGATCTTGGGACATTCCTCAACAGGCACACAAGTTCCATTGTCAAGCAGATTAATCGGATCTTTCTTTCTCGCGAAACCCGGCTTACATGTGCATATCGGTTCCTTTATCGGTTGCGGTGTGCATGGCTTTTCCTAAACAAAAAAAATATAAAGATAGATACTTGCTAGTCTCCAATTCTATGCCCTCCTCACCATAAGAAGTGTAGAATAATCTAGGCGAACTCACGTTTGGATATGTGTGCTCATGATTTGTGATTGTCTCACAATCATCACATCCATCACTTGGCTTCTTTATCTCATTCAAATCCAAGCATTCCGGGACTGTTAAAGAATTCGATTATAAAATAAGAAAAGGCGTTTTTAAAACAGAAACATTAACCAAGCGTTTTCAAGGATTTATTTAAATAAAATTTTTAGCCTTTTTCTGAAAGACTTACCAATTGCAGTGAACATATGACTGATTCCTGAAAATGATTTTGTTACTTTTGTAGCTCAAAAGGCTATAAGTAGAACAATATATAGTAGATTTATTTATAATCGTACTCTATCTATTTATTTATAGCTCTTATCAAAGGTATAGCAATTGAAAACTTTTTAACAAACTCACCAAATAGGAGAAGCGCGAGTTTCAACATTGAGCTCCGCTAAAAAAAAAAAATGAGGTTTCAAATTTTCAAAGATTAAAGGTGAAAAAATAAACTAGTTTAGAGCTAATGTAAATTGTTAATCTTATAACTATTCTACAGTTAGTCTATAGAGGTCTATAGTCTACGGAAGTCTGTAGTCTATAGAAGTCTATAGTCTATAGAAGTCTAAAGTCTATAGTCTAGAAGTCTAGAAGTCTATAGTCTATGGAAGTCTGTAGTCTATAGGAGATCTTCTATAGAAGTCTAAAGTCTATAGCCTACAGAAGATTTTCTATAGAAGTCTATAGTCTAGAAGTCTAAAGTCTATAGTCTATAGAAGATCTTCTATAGAAGTCTATAGTCTAGAAGTCTAGAAGTCTATAGTCTGTGGAAGTCTGTAGTCTAGAGAAGTCTATAGTCTATAGAAGTCTAAAGTCTATAGTCTAGAAGTCTAGAAGTCTATAGTCTATGGAAGTCTGTAGTCTAGAGAAGCCTATAGTCTATAGTCTAGAAGTCTAGAAGTCTATAGCCTATAGAAGTCTAAAGTCTATAGTCTATAGAAGATTTCACTACAGTAGGACAGTATGAAAGTAAGTATTAAAGTAAAACCTATATAGAAAGTCATTTTCTCAGATCTCAAATATATCAAAAGATGCGTCTTAAGCTCCTCTACAACATTTTCTTTTGGAAAAAAGCACGAAAGTGATTCAAAAGATTGTTTCAAGTACATAAAGTAGCAAGAAAACTTTATGCTTTCTAGATCCATGAATCTTTTAAATTTGATTTCCTTTTGTATTTTGAGTATTTTGAGTTTTGTGGACTTTTGAGAGTAGATAAAAGATTCAAATTATTTTCTAGATGATCTACCTATGATTCTATATGGTTTCTATATAATCTACCTCAAGCCTGATTAAACCTCTTTTCAATGAAGCTGAAGATATTCAACGCATTGGCTAACACTTCTCTCAAATAATCCATTTTCTTTTCTCTTTCTCTTTCTACCGTAGCTTTGCCTCTATTTTTCATTTAATTCATCTCTTTTTCTTCTTTTTCTTCAGAGAAAGGGAACAGAAAATGGATTATTTGAGAGAAAATTTAGCCAATGAGTTTTCGTCTAATTCTGTGCGTCTAATCACTCATCCAATTCAATTACTGTTTGCAGCAATGAGCACTGTTCAAATTGAAAGAGCTCTTCTCAGAAATATCGTTCTTTCTGTTCCATATCACAAAAGATATGGAAAGAAGTGAATAGATATTGAATAAATAGATATAAAAGAATATAAAAGAATATAAAAGAATATAAAAGATTGATTGAAGATTGATTGAAGATTGAATAAATAAATATAAAAGTGAATAGATTGAATAAAAATTGGAGACAAGATTACGGTGAAAAGAGAAAGGGACACGTTTTAGAAAGATTTCAAAAATATATTTACTTGAAAACTATCCCTTATTGTTTTAGATACGCCCGGCGGAGATAGGCAAAGACACGGATACTACGGTAGACACGGATACTACGGTAGACACGGATACTACGGTAGACACGGATACTACGGTAGACACGGATACTACGGTAGACACGGATACTACGGTAGACACGGATACTACGGTAGAGAATCTTGTAAAGCCTAAGTCGACAATAGCTTACAGATCCTCAATGCAAAGAGAATGAGGAAAAGAAGAAAACGGAATGTGACGATTGTTTGACAAGGAAAAAGATAACAGGACAATCAAGTGTAGGTTTGACACTGTGAACAGACGAAACTGAAACTATATTGATCTAATAATTGCACATTTAGAAATGCACAGTACGCCCGGCGGAAATTGGCAAAGAGAAATGTGTTTGTAAAGACGGTTTCGCGAGACTTGAATCGACAAATTCACTCGTAAAGGGTGTTTGCGTGAAAATCGAAAGTTGCCCAGCACCAGAAGGTGAGATTTTTGCATAAAACTAGAGACAAGTACGATAGCTTTTGAAAGAGGACACGTGAATCTTGCTAAACATAGCAGTAATCTTCTTCTAATCTTCTAAAACATGTCCCTTTCTTTTTCCTGTAGTCTTCAATTTCTCTATCCAATCTATCCACTTTTTGGTATCTTTTGTGAACCCTCGTTGAGTGAATGGATAAAAATTGGAGACAAGATTACGATAGAAAGAGAAAGGGACAAGTTTTAGAAAGATTTCAAAAATATATTTAAATATATTTACTCGAAAACTATCCCTTATTGTTTTAGATTATATTTTCAGATGTAGCGTGCGAAAAATCGAATAAAGAGCGAATCAAGAATACTGGATGCGATGATTGCGAAAGTCGACAAAACGGTCAACGAAGCGTGGGTTCATTTTTAAAGAAATGAACGAAGAGCCGATTTTCCAAGCGTTCACTTTGGCTTTTCGCTTTTTCGTTTATCCCTTGACTTGTTAAAGCTAGTAGATAGCATTAAAGAGAAAGGGACACGTTTTAGAAAACTACTCAATCTATTCGATCTACTCAATCAATCTATTGTTTGGGCGTCTTGTTAGTAATAAACTTATGATCATATTATCCCATTCAAATCACTCATCCAATTCAATTACTGTTTGCAACAATGAACACTGTTCAAATTGAAAGAGCTCTTCTCAGAAATATCGTTCTTTAGCTCTACCTTTCCTAACCCTTTAGATCAATCCCCTTTAGACCAAGGATTTTTGGCTTGGCTTTGACTTTCTTTGCAAGCCAAGCCAAGCCAAGCCAAGGTCAAGTTTGGATTTGTCTCAATTAACTCCTTGCCAAGCCAGCCAGCCAGCCCCATTTATTGCTTAAGTACTTATACTGTAGTCCGTTACCAAATCCATACTGTAATTTCAAACTATGGAAAACTAAACGTACCATAGTAACATCAGGAAAAACTCACCATGAATTCGATTGACGCAATTTGAATGACGATTTCTTGGATCTGTTCACTCTTTTTGTAGAATTTAAAGTGTGAAACCGGGAATTAATGACCACGTCAGATGAAAAATTCGATGGGAATTTGTTAGAAAACTTTTGAGGGTTTTGAAGACAGGGTTTTGAAGAGAAATTCGATGAGAATTCGTTAGACGATTTAACGATATCGTCCAGACGGAATTACAAATGAGACTTTGCAAGAATTTCGAGAAAACTGGAGACGACTTGGAAACGATCTGGAGAAAGTGGATTTCGGAATGGAAAATGACTAACAAGTGGACAGCATGGGCGGAGATTGCGAGTGCGTTGAAACGGTCTAATTGTCGAGTTGTTTGGATGACAATTTTTGAAAGATAAATCAACAATCAATCGATCTAACAGCACCAGCAATGACGTAAAAGCGAAAAGTTTAGCCCCGAGTTCCGAGTTTCGACTCAATGGTTTAAATGAAATGATTTTAGAAAGAAGAAAAGGTCAATAAAGGTAGATAAAGGTCAATAAAGGTCAATAAAGGTCAATAAAGGTATATAAAATTACCTTTTCTCTAGTTTAAAACTAATTTTTATAGTTTTCTCATAAAAAAAACAAAGATAGTGAAAAGTAGTTAGCTTGCTCAATGATTGCAATCTTGATTGCAATATTCGAGAGTTGAGAAATTCTGCTCTATTGGAGTGCTGTTCTACTGGAGCGTAAGAGTCTAGAATGGAGGATTTTCTAACCAACCTAGTCTATTCTATGCTCCTAGTACTTTCTATGCTTCTAGTGCTTCTAGTACTTGAAAGAGTGAAAAATATTAGAAAAACAATCCACGTAGAATCAATTTTAGATTGAATAGAACAAAATGATACTGGATAAGTACTCAAATTTTGCTTACTTCATTGTCAAATACTTCATTCCATTTCAGCATTGAGACACGTCATCATGGAATCCTTTGCTCTTTTCGAAGAGACTCAGCAAAAGTTTTGTAGTCCTTTTGTGATTTTTTCATTGCTTTACTTCTTTTTTTATACATTTCCCCTTATCATTTCTGAGTTCCGAGTTCCGACTCTATGGTTTAAATGTAATGATTTTAGAAAGAAGAAAAGGTCAATAAAGGTCAATAAAGGTCAATAAATTAGTTTTGTTACCGTATTTTCTCTAATAGCCGGTGAGCCGAGTTGGTTCCTATTTTACGGTTTCCAAAGTTTTCCCAGAAGCTCAACACTCAAATCCCCCACAAGATCTCATTGTCAGCTACATTTTCCGACCCCACATCGATAGGTTCTGATAAGCGCTTTTCGGGTTTTCAAGGAATTTAGGCGACGCTCAGGGTGCACTACTACTAGAGAAAATACGGTAAACAGTTGAATATCTTTAAAAGAAAACGTATATAAGTCAGCGCTCGTGATTTTTTCGCGCCAAGCGGACCTCTAATCTTTGTTGTTGCTGTTTTGCTTTTTAAGGTGTTGCTTTTTATCGACCCTTTTCGTGTTATGTGTATGAATTGATGTGTATTAATCTTAAGCGCACTAGCGCACTTTATCTCAGGTCATGAATAAGGTATATGTCCGTCCGAATCCGTCCGAATGTTACGTCCGAATGCGACCAGAATGAGTGTGGTCGGATGCGGACGTCCGAATATTTGATATCTGATTTAAATATTTGATAACTCATCTCATGAAAACAAAGTTGGCTGCAATAAAAATGGGCAAAGATGTTTCAATCAATGGATAGCTTTGGAATAGGCGTTGAATTCTGTTTTGAATAACCCATGGCACATGCCATTTGAAGAGATGATCCAGAAATCTTTCAAAAGCTGTGGAATCAGTATTGCACCAAATGGAGATGACGACTTGATTCACTCTTTCAAACCGTCCGGATCGACTCTTTCTGGGGTAGAGGTTGTATTTATTTAATTGTTTTTCTGTATCAATTTCTAATCTTATTTTATCTAATTACAGGCGATGAAAAATGCTCGGACAGAGAAGAAAATCGAAGAGCTTGACTCAAGGCAATCACATTGACGCCTTAAAGAACACCGAAGGAGCGATGGTCTAGAAAACGTTAAATTCATCGATTCGGATGTTTCTATTGAGTTCGCTTATTAGTTATTTTTGTTTCGTTTGACTGTTAAATTTTTAAATTGTTAAAACTAAATAAAAACTAAAGAAAAAGTTTTCTTTTGAACAAATTATTTGAATGTATTCAAATAATTCATTCCAAACGTAACTTGAATACGAAAGATTACCTAAAAAGCAATCACAACTTTCATAAAACTTTTGTGCTTGATTTTTTTCAATAATAGTTCCAAGGAATTTGTCGATAATCACTTGTAAGTTCCAAATTTTTATAACTCATCCTTTGAATTCATTAACTAACAAAAAAGGATCAAATATTTGATGACTCGCTTTTGAGAAACTGAAAAAGAATTCATTTTCAAATTTCAAATAACCAAATCCTAAAACCCCAATCCAATTGGAACAAAACTCTTCAGTGAATCCCACGAATTTTCACAAACAAAATGCTTAGTAATCTTTTGATTAACCACCAATTTATACGTACTATATGAATAAATCCTTTGAAGTGAAAAAAGTGAAATTTGGTCAACTGATAAGGGAAATGTATAAAAAGGAAGTGAAGCAATGAAAAAATGACAAAAGGAATACAAAACTTTTGCTGAGTCTCTTCGAAAAGAGCAAAGGATGAATTCAATGGCAAAACTCGGCTTTGAAAGGTTGGTGTATAAATTTGCTGCAAGTTAAGCAAGATAGGTACCCAGTTTGGCTATGAACAGGGTTGGGAAAAACGGAAATCCAGAAAGGCTATCGCGGAATCTGTAAAAACCTCGGCAAATGCCAACCGATCAAATTCTATTCATGGATGATGTCGACAATGGTCAACACAATCAATACCAGAGAACAATAAAGATTTGTGGAAATGTGGAGCAAGTCCACACCAAGATGAATCAAAGCAATAAATGATTCGTGCAAATTATATTGTCGTTTCTTTTGCTTTTTCTTTTATTTCATTCACAGTTCATTCACTATTCATAGAAAAGAATCAGATCTGGATTTGGAGATTCGGGAAATTTTTGTGGTACAGATCTGGGTTAGACGTCCATCCATTTCTCATCGATAGTCACCTCGTGCGGGTCGTCCGAGTCTTGCAAAGAGTTCAGGGTTCTGAAAATATCAAAATTCGTTGGGATCATTAGGCTTTTGGTTAAGATCGCGCTTCCAATTTCGGCAAAAACGGTTTTTCCCAACCCTGGTCATAGCCAAACTGGGTACCTATCTTGCTTAACTTGCAGCAAATTTATACACCAACCTGTCAAAGCCGAGTTTTGCCATTGAATTCATCCTTTGGTCTTTTCGAAGAGACTCAGCAAAACTTTTGTATTCCTTTTGTCATTTTTTCGTTGCTTCAACTCCTTTTTATACATTTCCCTTATCAGTTGACCACATTTTTCCCTCATTTCACCTCAACAGATTTGTGTTCAGCTAATACGTATAAAATGGTGTTTAATCAAAAGATTACTAAACATTTTGTTTGTGAAGATTCGTGGGATTCATTGAAAAGTATTGGATTTGATTATCTGAAATTTGAAAGTGAATTCTTTTTCACAGTTTTCTCAAAAGTGATGAGTCATCAAATATTTAAATAAGATAGCAAATATTCGGAAAAATTTTTGTGAGTTAATGAATTCAAAAAATGAGTTATGAAAATTTGAAACTTACAAGTGATTATCGGAAAATTCCTTGCAACTATTATTGAAAAAAATCAAGCATAAAAGTTCTGTGAAAGTTTTGCTTGTGTTTTAGGTAATCTTTCGTATTCAAGTGACCGAATTAGGATGCATTCAAATAATTCATTCCAAAGGAAACTTTTTCTTTAGCTTCTATTTAGTTTTAACAATTTAAAAACTTAACAGTCAAACGAAACAAAAAAGAACTAATAAGCGAACTCAATAGAAACATCCGAATCGATGAATTCAACGTTTTCTTGAACATCTCTCCCTCGGTGTTCTTGAAGGCGTCAATGTGAGTGCCTTGAATGAAGCTCTTTGATCACGATCCAGTCCTCGTATTGATCTCGAATTTGTTGTTTGAACAGAGCATTCGACGCTGAATCTGCTGGTTGTGGCATTTGGCATTTGGTTGACGACAACCTCAAATTCGCTTGGTTGTTGGGGCACTCTGGCAAGTTGTTGTTGGGGCTCTCAGAGAAAACCCGTGTCACTGCAAAAACGACGACTTCCATTTGGCTTCACTTGAAAACAATTTCAGCAGCAGCAAATTGTGTTGCCGCTTGTATCCAAATGATTCGACACGTCACTCGTTTCTTCTCTGTCCGACAATCTCGAACCCACTGAGTCAATCCAGTATCAATCTCTTCCGAATTTAGTTGGCGTCCAGATCAATTGAGTCCTTTCAGTTTTCCGTGAATCTGATCAAGATTGGCTTCTTGTTGATGTAACTTTTCATGCAACTTCGAGCTATTCCATAGGTGGTAGCCGCATCGATTGAAACATCTTTGCCCATTTTTATTGCAGCCAACTTTGTTTTCACATAGCCTTTCTCTTTTTGCTTTACATTTGGCTCATCCGCTCCACTTTCAGTTTCAGCGTTCACCGAGTTTCCATTGACATCTTGATCGACTCATTCATCCTGCATTTTCCAGAAGAATTCCTTGTGTTCATCCTTTTCACGTTGAGCCTGGAATTCCGCGAATCCATCGAGCGATTTCCCAACGAGATCTATATCTAAAAAAATAGTGATGATAACGAACAAAGAAAGTTAAAAAAAAAATACTCTGAAATTTAATTTAGGAAGAAATCCCTTGAAGTTCCGCGATGGATCAGCAAGGGTTAACCTCCAATCATGCTAACAAGACATATATCAACTTGATGTGGTGGCACAAATGGCATGTGCCATGGGTTATTCAACGCAGAATTCAACGCCTATTCCAAAGCTGCTTTCCGTTTCTGCTATCGAGAACTCTGTCAAAGGTTATCAGTGTGCTAAGTTTTGTATGGGATTTCAAAAAGCACACCCTCGAGTTTATTAGCAGATTTCCCAGAGACTTTAAGAAGCAGTGGTGGCCGAATGGCAGTGGATTAAAATATAATTTTTGTGTTTTTATTCCACTAATCATAAACGAAACGAACGAACGATTTATTCTTTATGTAAAAGCCGGTTCATAACGTTACCAATGTGAGGATATGAGCGCATTCATGAAAGCAGCTCCGATTCGAATTGAACGGACCTTCATCTTCTTCAACGACAACATTTCACATTTGTGCTTACTCTTCAGCGAATCATCTTGTTTTCTTTTTAGGATCCTGGTCCAACAAAGGAATGGTATCTTGATTGATTTATGATGAACTTTTGATGGTTTTGATTTTAGTTCAATGGTGAATACGAATCCGAGCGAACGCGCGAAGAGTAAAGATTTTTTATCTTTTGGCTTTACCCAAATTGTTAAAAGCATTGTGATTTGTATTTTTAGTTTGATCGTACAACGAGCGTCAGCACTCACGCTAGCGGTATGGCGAATAGCAAGGTGAGAAGTTTTTAAAAACCAGTGCTTTTGCTTAGAGTTCTATATGACTTTGTTCTTTAGGGTACGCAGAAGAAATGAAGTGAAACACAGAGCCGCTTAGAATGAACAATTTTAAATCAAATGCTTCAATAAACAATTCGTACAAATGCTGTTGCCGTTTCTTCTGATTTTTCTTTTATTTCCTTCACAGTTTTATTTACTTAGCTAACAAACGATTCATAGAAAAAATCAGATCTGAATTTGGAGATTCGGAGAATTTTTTGTGATGCAATTATGCAATGCAATGTGATGCAATTAATTATTTCATCCAGTCATCGATAGTCACCTCGAGCGGGTCGTCCGAGTCTTGCAAAGAGTTCAGGGTTCTGAAAATATCAAAATTCGTTTGAAAGTTGGGATCAATTGGGTTTTGCTCAAGATCGCGCTTCCAATTTCGGTAAAAACGGTTTTTCCCAACCCTGGTCAAAGCCAAACTGGGTACCTATCTTGCTTAACTTGCAGCAAATTTATACACCAACCTGTCAAAGCTGAGTTTTGCCATTGTGTTCATCCTTTGGTCTTTTCGAAGAGACTCAGAAAACTTTGGAATTCCTTTTGTCATTTTTTCATTGCTTCAACTCCTTTTTATACATTTCCCCTTATCAGTTGCCTACATTTCCCTCTTTTCACCTCAACAGATTTGTGTTCAGCTAATACGTATAAATTCGTGGTTAATCAAAAGATTACTAAACATTTTGTTTGTGAAGATTCGTGGGATTCATTGAAAAGTATTGGATTTGATTATCTGAAATTTGAAAGTGAATTCTTTTTCACAGTTTTCTCAAAGGTTTTCTCAAAGCAATCATTAAATCAGATATTAAATATTCGGAAAAATTTTTGTGAGCTATGAATTCAAAAAAGAGTTATGGAAATTTGAAACTTACAAGTGATTGCCGGAAAATTCCTTGCAACTATTATTGAAAAGAATCAAGCATAAAAGTTCTGTGAAAGTTTTGATCGTTTTTTAGGTAATCTTTCGTATTCAAGTGACCGAATTAGGATGCATTCAAATAATTTGTTCAAAAGGAAACTTTTTCTTTAGCTTTTATTTAGTTTTAACAATTTAAAAATTTAACAGTCAAACGAAACAAAAAGAACTAATAAACGAACTCAATAGAAACATCCGAATCGATGAATTCAACGCTTCTTGAATCATTCATCGTTTTCTTGAACATCTATCCCTCGTGTTCTTGAAGGCGTCAATGTGATTGCCTTGAGTCAAGCTCTTCGATTTTCTTCTCTCTCCGAGCATTTTTCATCGCCTGTAATTAGATAAAATAAGATTAAAAATTGATACAGAAAAAATTAAATACAACTATAAATAAAAATAAATACAAATAAATACAAATATAAATACAATAAAACTAACCTCTACCCCAGAAAGAATCGATCCGGACGGTTTGAAAGAGTGAATCAACTCGTCATCTCCATTTGGTGCAATACCGATTCGAAAGCTTTTGAAAGATTTCATCATCATCTCTTCAGGGAGTTGATCCCAAGCTTTTAGGATCCGATCCAAGTATGTCTTCATTGAGGAGGATTGCCATCATCTGCTTCATCCTCTTGCGATCCTTCCGACCTCGTCAAATCGGAAAAAAGAAAGCCCACTTCCTGTATCGTAACAATTCAACACCACCTCAACAAGCAGCCGATTTTTTTTTCTGTTTTTATTTTAGCTTCTTACGGCAAAACCTCGTCTTAGTCCTTTTACGGCAATAAACTCAATAACAATCGCTAAATTTTCTCCTTTTATACACTTTCCCAAGCCTACGGTAGGGTGGGAACATTGAGATGTTTGACATTGAGAATGGGAACATTGAGATGTTTGACAAGGTACACAACTTGATTCGATACTTATTTTCAAAATCTTTATCCTTTCATTTTCTAGATAATGCTCTGCACCGGTCACCACGCAAAACCTCTATATCCGGATTTGAATCTAAAATCTAAATTTGAATCTAAAACTCGGAGACCCCAGGGAAATTGCTCCCTGAGACGGTGGCGCGTCTTTGTCAGAGCTTGAGATAAGGGTGATTCCTCCAAGATAGCTCAGGGTGACCCCCTCCCTCACCGGGGAGTGCTTGAGGGGATTTGGGGGGCTAGTAATAGCCCCCCCAAGTGCTGCAGTTTTTTACTCTGATTTTTCATATTGCATCAATTGCAGCTTTTTGGAGCTTTCTAAGCTTTAAGCTTCAGGTGAAAAGTACTGCTGAAAAGGCTTTCAGTACTAAAAAGGCTTTCAGTATTGAAAAGGCTGAGCTCAGGGTGACCATTAAATGTTCCCAATCCAAACACTCCAGCTGAATACTTTTTGTTACAGAACAAAAATCGTGCATCCTGAAAGAGCATAAAATCATATTTTACGGCAATAAACTAACCTCAATAACAATCGCTTTTCTAAAAACCTCTTCAATAGTTTGTTATCGATTTGAATTTACTATTGTTTAATAAGTTTTTGTTCACATTCTGTTAAAGCCAGAAAAATCGGCTCTGTCGGCTCTTTTTCGTCGTTTTAATTGCACAACTGCTAGAAAAAAAGAGAACTAAAAGGGAAAAAGAGAAAAGAATCACTTGGCAACGGAGCTCCCGAGAAAAAGAGTGGCACAAAAAGTGAAATCTCAAAAAAAACTCTCGTATTTGCTTTTATTGGCAACATTTTGATTGTATTCATCAATTTTTCATCAAAACAAATTACTAGTTTCGATTTATTAGCAACTTTTTTCATTTGTTATTTTAATACGCCTCCTTGAAGCATAAGCTTTAATACGCCAGCAATAACGATGAGCCTCCTTGAAGCAATCCAACGAATTCCCGGAGTAGGAGAACACGAGAAAAAGAAATGGATTGCGATCGAGATAAAGAAAAGGATTGCATTGGGAAATCGATTTGAAGACATTTACAAAGACGAGATTTTCTCTGATCCTCTCCGTCCGTTGATCAAAATCGAGGCGGCGAAAATGCTGATTCAAATCGGACAAACTAGTGATGATCATTTTGAAGTGATTGCTGATGGACTACAGTCTGAAGACAAAGAAATTGTGAGTCGAGCATTGCAAACAAAAGCTTTCTTTAACAATTCGAATCAAAGGATCACAAATGTTTCCTATTTTGATAGCTTATTCGAAAATGTCTCCTACAACACGAGAAAGAAGATCATCAAGAAGTTGGCTCGTTGTTTATCAACGAAGCACTCGCACCTCGCCGAGAGCTTTTTCTCAGCGATTCTCAAAGAGTTCGGCGTTGAACAAGCACTGCCTCTTTTGGTAGCTTGTTCTCAAGATTTTGTCATTGAAACGGTTTCCTTTCATCGAATCCAACTATCTGATCGTGTCCTTTCCGTTTTCTCTCAACGATATCCACAGCTCATCGTGTGGTACTTGAAGCTAAGTGATCCGAAACTATTCGATCAAACGAAACGCTTCAATCACCGTGTTCATCTCTACAATCACATAGACGCTCTTGCCAGATTGATCACAACGAATCTGCCCGCTTTCCTTGAGATCTACGAAATGAATGGCGAAGACGCGCCAAGTTTACAGCTAAGTAAAAAGCAAGCAGCAATTTTTGAGCAAAACGCAAGAGATCATTATTTGAATAAGCCAAAGATCTTCTTTAAGCTCTTGAATTTAGAGAAAGTCACTGAAAGTGATGTAGAAGAAATGTTCCCAAAAATGTTCCCTGAGAAGAGTGATGATTTTGATGTTGATTTAATGCTAGAACATTTGAAGTATTATCCAAAGGAGAAGAAAGCTTCACTTCTGCTTGATTCTTATGTGCAAACGTTTGGGAAAAGTTTGCTTGAAAAAGAAAGTGATGTCAGTGAAAAGCTAATGAGAATATTGCCAATGAGCGATCGAGTGAAAATGGCAAAAATGAAAGAAGAGAAAGGTGTTGAATGGAGAGAATTCCCGTGGTTTTGCTATTTGAGGAGAGAAGAAGTGATGCCGAAGCTACGCGATGAGCTAAAGAAGAAAGCTTTTGTGAATGATAGGATAACAATTCTTTCACAAATGCTTTTTTGCTGTGCGGTCAATGAAGACTACGGAAATCTGTTGGATGTGTTTAGAAGTGTGACGGAAAGACACAGAAACGAGATCCCGCACTTTCAGCATTCATTTATCAGAAATGTTCAATCGATAGTCGATTTGTCAAAATTAAGTGCTGAACATTGGGATTTACTTCTAGAAATCATGAAAACAATGCACATAAAAGCTGAAGTCTCCGATTTTCGATCGATTCCTTTAGAGTTTCTCGAGAAAGCGCTTCACTTTCGATTAATTCACAAGCTTTCAACGGAGAAACTCTTCGAGATGATGTTTTTTGTGCTTACAAAAGGTTATTATTGGTCAACAAAGTGGAATTTTCTCATAGATCATCCGAAATTCGAGAAAATCTCTCTTGAAAACTTTTGAATCTAGCTGAACAGAAGTGCAATGCTTTAAGCAAAAGTTTATGGAATGAGATTAAAGTTGAAGCGGTTACCCAGTTGATTAAAGCCATCTACAATTACAATGAGAGATCGTTAAAATCAAAGGCGATCGAACTGTTGAATCCACGAGATTTTCAATGGGTTTTCAAGGAACTTGAAGAAATTGTGAAAGAAAACGATCACTATCAATTGTACTCGGTCAAAGAGGTGTTAAAGAATCACAATCGTGCTTTCCACGATGAATTATGGCCAGCTGACAAAGATGAGATTAAAATTGACATCACAATTGTTAACCAACTGAAAAAGGACTCAAGTCAAATTCTTCTGAATTGGAAAAAATACTTTAGCGCTTGCGAGAGCTACTTTCCCACTCCAATCGTGCAGCGTTTTGTGAGATCTCTTCGATGGTACAACGAGATTCCGATGAAGTTTATCGATGAGTGCATTAAAGGGATCACTGAAGAGAGACGTGGCCCCTTGTTAATCATTTTTGCCTTGTTGGTTGATGAGAAGACTTTCATCAAATTTGTTGATCCACTACTGCCAACCGACGGCCAACTTGATGTCAAAAGTGTAGACGCGCAAGAGAGATTTCACATCATTCATCACATTGCTTCTGCGATGCGAGTGAGCAATGAGCCAGTGCCTCTTGAGATGATCAAAAGATTTTGTGATGGTGATTACTTGTCGACTGCTTTGAACACCCTCACCAGCACTTGCAAAAGAACATCGATGTCGAAAGTGATTCCATTTATTAAGAATCTATCACAACAACGTGTCACCGTTGCCAAGCACGGCGTTCGACTGATGGCTTTATTAGGTAGAAATGATCAATTAAGAGAATTTCTATTGTCATCTTGGAGAGAGCAAGATCACTATTCGGTTAGAGGAATTGTCCTTGCCAAAGCACAAAGCACAGCCAAAGAACAGCTATTTCCCAGTTCGCCGGACAATTGGGCGATGATGAAAACTATGATCTCTACAATTTCCAAAAAAGATGAACCTTTGCTTTGTGGATGGCCGTTTGATGTGAATTGTGTGCTGGATGAAAACCTCGATGAATACATGGAGTTATTGCTGAAAATGGTTGTAAAACTCGAACAGTCTAATCAAGACTCAAAAGGGAAAGGATACGCTTGTTCTTTGATGAAAAGTATCAGTGTTCCTATTTGTAATGCTTTATCAGAAGAGTTCCTCAAAAATCTATTCAATAGATATCTTTTTGAAGAAACAACTGAAGAGAATCAAGCTGAAGCGGCAAGAGAACTGCTTGTCTCGGTTTACCTTCAAACAAATGAAAAGCTTGAGCAGAGGCTGAGTGCATTGTCAACGCTGTTGGTTTTGGGATTCAAACGTGGATGGAAAGACGCTTTAAACAGACTGGAAAGACAAACAAGATGTAAGAATTGCTTAAATGTAAGAATTGCTGTCAGAGCGTTGATCGCTCGAATCGTTTTTGCTAAGATGAAACGAGAACTTCATTCAAAAATCGTTAAACAAGTCGAGGAGATCTTTCTTTCAAATCTCACTCACGAGGATGACCCCAAGTCAGCGCTTTTGCTCAGCTTCTCTCACGAGTGGTTTCAAGCGGATTCAGTAAACACTTTCGCGAATCAACTCGTCGATATTCTGCCTAAATTGATTCATTTATTCACCCCGTTCTTTGTCTACCAAATCGCAAACGTATTGAAAGAATTTCTACTTGAAACCGATTTTGATGGCCTCAAAAACTCAAATGTGATTGGGGAAGTGCTCGAAATTCTGAGTGACGAAAGCTCGATTGATGTCTCTTATGTAACGGTTCAACTCTTGTTGTTACTCAAAGAGAACAAAGATGTCGAGAATTATGCTCAATTACTTCAAAAAATCAAAAACGTCGACCATTCAGGAGTGCAAAGTCTTGTGAATTCGATTTTATAAGTCAATAAATGATTTTCTTTGAGTTTGAGTCAATAAATGATTTTCTTTTCAGTCTTATCAAATTCAAAAATACCTAGAAATCTAAAATTTGGTCTAAAATTGCATGGTTTAAATGTGGTTTAAAAAACAGAGATTTATAATCATTTTTGTTTTGACTAAATAAGTAATACTCATGTAAAAAAAGAAAAAGAAAGTTTATTTAACGTCTTTGTGACTTTGATCACTCATCACTTTTGAATTCACTGTGAAAACTGTGAAAAAGAATTCACTTTCAAATTTCAGATAATCAAATCCAATACTTTTCAGTGAATCCCCGGAATTTTCACAAACAAAATGTTTAGTAATCTTTTGATTAACCACGAATTTAGACGTATTAGCTGAACACAAATCTGTTGAGGTGAAAAGAGGGAAATGTAGGCAACTGATAAGGGGAAATGTATAAAAAGGAGTTGAAGCAATGAAAAAATGACAGAAGGAATCCAAAACTTTTGCTGAGTCTCTTCGAAAAGAGCAAAGGATCAATTCAATGGCAAAACTCGGCTTTGACAGGTTGGTGTATAAATTTGCTGCAAGTTAAGCAAGATATGTACCCAGTTTGGCTATGACCAGGGTTGGGAAAAACCGTTTTTGCCGAAATTGGAAGCGCGATCTTAACCAAAAGCCTAATGATCCCAACGAATTTTGATATTTTCAGAACCCTGAACTCTTTGCAAGACTCGGACGACCCGCACGAGGTGACTATCGATGAGAAATGGATGGACGTCTAATCCAGATCTGTACCACAAAAATTCTCCGAATCTCCAAATCCAGATCTGATTTTTTTTTCTATGAATCTTTTGTTAGCAGTACTGTGAATGAAATAAAAGAAAAAGCAAAAGAAACGACAATTTGCACGAATCATTTATTGCTTTGATTCATCTTGGTGTTGACTTGCTCCACATTCCCACAAATCTTAATTGGTTCTCTGCTATTGATTGTGTTGACCATGTCGACATCACCGATTGAATAGAATTTGATCGATTGGCATTTGCCGAGGTTTTTACAGATTCCGCGACAGCAGAACAAATGACAATATAATTTGCATGAATCGTTTAAGCATTCGGTTAAAAATTATTCATTCTAGGCTGCTCGTTGTTCCACTTCTTCTTGTTTCGTTTTTTTCACACCACAAGTAAAAGAAGACGAAACGAGGAAGAGTACGATCGACCTAAAAATTACAAAATTAAAATTTAAAAAAATTAATCTATTGGGTTGATGCATAATTATCCGGACTTCTTTTTGCGTGCTTGTATCTTTTTTGTTTTGAAAGCTTTTTGTCTATTTCTTTTTTTTAAATATTCGTTATTCTTTAGTGAACAAAATGCGTGTCGACAATCATATCCATCTTCGCCATATCATGCTCTACCACTTCGAAAAGGGATGGTCTGCCGCAGAGTCGTTTCGCGATCTCAAAGAACTGGAGAAGCCCCAACGGACTACCACGTCAATCGATCGCTCAAAAATTGGCAAACAAATAAGATCTACAACGATTTGGATGACTTGATAGACGATGTTAAAGCGTGGATTGCCTCCAAAGATCGTTTATTCTTCGCTCGTGGAATCGATCGTCTTCCAAGCAAATGGCAATCAGTTATTGATGTAGGCGGTGAATATGCTCCAGAATAATCAATTAAACATATTTTTCTAACTATTTATGTTATTTTTTTGTTAAATAAAATCATTTATAAAAGAAGTCCGGATAATTATGCATCAACCCAATATATCACAAAAATTTTTCCGAATCTCCAAATCCAGATCTGATTCTTTTCTATGAATCGTTTGTTAGCTAAGTAAATAAAACTGTGAAGGAAATAAAAGAAAAATCAGAAGAAACGGCAACATCATTTGTACGAATTGTTTATGCATTTGATTTAAAATTGTTCATTCTAAGCGGCTCTGTGTTTCACTTCATTTCTTCTGCGTACCCTAAAGAACAAAGCCATAATAGAACTCTAAGCAAAAGCACTGGTTTTTAAAAACTTCTCACCTTGATATTTGCCATACCGTTAGTGTGAGTGCTGACGCTCGTTGTACAATCAAACTAAAAATGCAAATCACAAGGTTTTTAACAATTTGAGTAAAAGCCAAAAGATAAAAAATCCTTACTCTTCGCGCGTTCGCTCGGATTCGTATTCACCACTGAACTAAAATCAAAACCGTCAAAAGTTCATCATAAATCAATCAAGATACCATTCCTTTGTTGGACCAGGATCCTAAAAAGAAAACAAGATGATTCGCTGAAGAGTAAACACAAATGTGAAATCTTGTCGTTGAAGAAGATGGAGGTCCGTTCAATTAGAATCGGAGCTGCTTTCACGAATGCGCTCATTTCCTCACATTGGTAGCGTTATGGACCGGTTTTTACATAAAGAATGAATCGTTCGTTCGTTTCGTTTATGATTAGTGCAATAAAAACACAAACATTGTATTTTCATCGATTACCATTCGGCCCCCACTGCTTCTTAAAGTCTTTGGGAAATTCGCTTATCAACTCGGGGGTGTGCTTTTAGAAATCCCCTAAAAAACTTAGCACAGCTGATAACTGATAATTTGACAGAGTTCTCCATCGCACAAACGGAAAGCGGCTTTGGGATAGGCGTTGAATTCTGCGTTGAATAACCCATGGCACATTTGAAGAGATAATCCAGAAATCTTTCAAAAGCTGTGGAATCAGTATTGCACCAAATGGAGATGACGACTTGATTCACTCTTTCAAACCGTCCGGATCGATTCTTTCTGGGGTAGAGGTTGTATTTATTTAATTGTTTTTCTGTATCAGTTTCTAATCTTATTTTATCTAACTACCGGCGATGAAAAATGCTCGGAGAGAGAAGAAAATCGAAGAGCTTGACTCAAGGCAATCACATTGACGCCTTAAAGAACATCGAGGGAGAGATGATCAAGAAAACGTTGGATTCATCGATTCGGATGTTTCTATTGAGTTCGCTTATTAGTTCTTTTTGTTTCGTTTGACTGTTAAATTTTTAAATTGTTAAAACTAAAGAAAAACTAAAGAAAAAGTTTCCTTTGGAAAAAATTATTTGAATGTATTCAAATAATTCATTCCAAAGGTAACTTGAATACGAAAGATTACCTAAAAAGCAATCACAACTTTCATAAAACTTTTGTGCTTGATTTTTTTCAATAATAGTTCCAAGGAATTTGTCGATAATCACTTGTAAGTTCCAAATTTCCATAACTCTTTTTTGAATTCATAGCTCACAAAAATTTTTCCGAATATTTAATATCTGATTTAATGATTGCTTTGAGAAAACCTTTGAGAAAACTCTGAAAAAGAATTCACTTTCAAATTTCAGATAATCAAATCCAATACTTTTCAGTGAATCCCACGAATTTTCACAAACAAAATGTTTAGTAATCTTTTGATTAACCACGAATTTAGACGTATTAGCTGAACACAAATCTGTTGAGGTGAAATGAGGGAAAAATGTGGTCAACTGATAAGGGAAATGTATAAAAAGGAGTTGAAGCAATGAAAAAATGACAAAAGGAATACAAATTTTTTGCTGAGTCTCTTCGAAAAGAGCAAAGGATGAACACAATGGCAAAAATCGGCTTTGGCAGGTTGGTGTATAAATTTGCTGCAAGTTAAGCAAGATTGCCCAGTTTGGCTATGACCAGGGTTGGGAAAAACTGTTTTTGTTTTTCCAAAATTTGGAAGCTCGATCTTAACCAAAAGCCTAATGATCTTTCAACCGAATATTGATATTTTCAGAACCCTGAACTCTTTGCAAGGCTCGGACGACCCGCACGAGGTGGCTATCGATGAGAAGTGGATGGACGTCTAACCCAGATCTGTACCACAAAAATTTTTCCGAATCTCCAAATCCAGATCTGATTTTTTTTTCTATGAATCTTTTGTTAGCAGTACTGTGAATGAAATAAAAGAAAAAGTAAAAGAAACGCCAATATAATTTGCACGAATCGTTTAAGCATTCGGTTAAAAATTGTTCATTCTAGGCGGTTCGATGTTCCACTTCTTTTTTGTTGTTTTTTTTGGAAAACCCAAAACCCCCGGAACCATATTGGAACCATATCGGAACCAAATCGGAACCGTATTGGAACCATATTGGAACCGTATTGGAACCATATCCGAACCATATTGGAACCAAATGGGAACCATATTGGAACCTAATTGGAACCATATTGTTTTTTGGAACACCCTGTATTTTTGGTTCGAAAAACTGATGAAGAAGAGGAAAAGATTCCAAGGTGAACAGTTGAAATATTTGACAAGTGAGCAAATAAAAATGTTTCTAATTATGCTCAAACTATAGTGTTTTCTCATTTACGGCTAAAAAAAATTGGTATGATCTAAGCTGGAACTAAAGTTAGGTCAAAATTTCAAATGGTCAAATGGTCAAAATTTGCTGCTTTCATGTTTTTTTTAGCTTTTCGAAACTAAATGTATCGTTTTGAGATAAAAATTTTTAGTTCGCTTGCTGAATTTTTAATTTCCATGGCTTCTTGGCGATCATCGATTTGTGTGATTTGTTGTTTGGATTGATTGACTTGTTCTGCTGTTCTCCAATTTTGAGGAAAGAGGACTGGGTTGTTGGGGTTGAGGACTCGATCTCATCATTTAGCTCCTTCAATTTCAAATTCTGATTGAGACAGCTGAAATTTTATATGTTTTCTGGATTTACTTAAAAGTTTAGCCCAATTAAATACGAGTTTCAATTGGTAGACTGAATGAAATGAGCAGCTTCAATCGATTGGATTTCAAGACAGCTTCACCTCAGAATGGTGCCACCGCCTCGATCCGGCTTCGATGACCTCACGGAAGGCACGGAGGCGCGATGATCGGTACAGTTTCTGGATCCGGGCAGCGTCCTTCGCGTCGTAGGTGGTTCTTCTTGGCGGCGGCGGTGCTCGTCGGGTGGTTTGGGCACGAGGCGGACGAGGCGGCCGTTGATCGTCTTCAGTGGCGTTCTTCTTCTTGACGTCGGTGGTGAGTTCCTGGAGGGCTTCGTTGAGGTCGACTTCGTTGGTGATGGCTTCGAGGCGGCGGCACCATTCTCGAAAACCCGACTGAGGTGGCTCTTGAGCGTCACTATGCCCGAATTTCTGGGATAATTTTTGCCTTAAATTTGTGTATTTTTTCGAGAAATTCTCTGGTAAGCCTCTCTACACTCTGGTAAGCCAGCCAGATCTTTGTTTAAAGCCGCCAAAACATCGTTTAACGCACTATTTTCTGTAAAGTCAGTGATTAAGCCAATTTTGAATCACTAAAACATTAAGTTTTCAAAATATCTTCTTCAAAGTTTATCAAATTTATCAAAATTTTACCAATAAACAATCCTTTAAGCACGAAAAAGGTGAGCAACAATCCTTTAAGCAGGTGAGCAAATCCCCGGAAAGGATCAAGGTTTTAAAAGTCCTTAAAATTTTTTAATTTTACGATTACAGTTACGTGTTTCATATTTCAAAAATTATGGTTTTATTTGTTTAATTAGAACAAGGCAAATTCCACGTTCAATTAGATTTTCCGAGAGAAAATCTTGTTCTTCTTCAATTGATCAGCTTTTGATTGATTTCGTTTGTTTAAGCTGTTGGCTTCTGTAAAAGCTTTAAATGTGAACTTTAAGCTTTAAAGAAACATGTAAACGCAACCTTTCTAGCGCACTCACACGTAAATTTTACGAAGCTCTTTGTCGGTTATGCGTTTTCCATGATTTTGTTGTTACCGCATTTTCTCTAATAGTAGTGCACCCCGTCGAGCCGAGTTGATGACTATTTTACGGTTTCCAAGTTTTCAAAGAAGCTCAACACCCTAATCCCCCACAAGATCTCATCGTCAGCTACATTTTCCGACCCCACATCGATAGCTTCTGATAAGCGGTTCTCGAGATTTCGAGGAATTTAAGCGAAGCTTTGGGTACACTACTATTAGAGAAAATACGGTAAACAGTACCGTATTTTCTCTAATAGTAGTGCACCCCGACAAGCGCGCAGAAACAAATGGCTGAGCGCCGAGATATGAGTGGTTCTTTGAGTGTTAACTTACGAGGTGCATCATAATTACCGTATTCTCTCTAATAGTAGTGCACCCCGTCGAGCCGAGTTGATGCCTATTTTACGGTTTCCAATCTTTCGCAGAAGCTCAACTCTCTAATCCCCCACAAGATCTCATCGTCAGCTCCATTTTCCGACCCCACATCGATAGGTTCTGATAAGCGGTTCTCGAGATTTCGAGGAATTTATGCGAAGCTTTGGGTACACTACTATTAGAGAAAATACGGTATATGTTACGTCTGATTTTGAAACCATTCAAATTGAACGTCCGTTTTTGAAATCCTTTATCTCCAAAAAAGCTCATTTCAGCCATTTAAATCAAAAATTTTCAAGAAAAGGAAAAAGAGCTAGGTTCCACCGAGATTCGAACTCGGGTCGCAGGATTCAAAGTCCTGAGTGCTAACCGCTACACCATGGAACCACAAGGTAGGGCCACTTTTTAGAGTCTTTTGAGGAGTTTTGTCAAACTTATCTCCTTTAGTTTACACATGACATTGTGCGTTTTTTAAAACTCAATATTTTGTGCTTAATAATGAGGAAAAAAAATGTGCCAATCTTTATACAAACACAAAAACAAAAGTGTTCAAGAAGTACAACACAACAAAAAATGAAAGTAGATTGAACTAGAAAGAATACAACAGTTTGAAAATTGAAAATTGAAAATTGAAAGACCGTTTAGCTTATTGTTTTTGTCGTAGCATCGTTTGAGTCTAGATTAGTGTAGAAAAAGAAAGAATAGAATGAAAAGTTGTAAAAAATTGTAAGATATGAAAGTTGAAGAAGGTGAAGAAGTTTAAGAGTGATGTGTTCAGACTGAAAATGAATTTTTGTTTTTTTGTGCTATTTGGGGATTTGTTTCGATCGTTTTCCCGTCTATTTCTTACTTAAGTACCGTATTTCTTCGAATAGAAGACCGGGTAAAGAGTATATCGCGTACTCCTGGTAGCAGCCCTTTTTAAAATTTCTTTTCTGCATAAAAGCTTTCAATGAAGTGCTATAGAGCTGGAAAATGACTCAAAAATCTGTTAGCTCATGTGGTATTTTTGAGCCATTTTCCAGCTCTATAGCACTTGATTGAAAGCTTTTATGCAGAAAAGAAATTTTAAAAAGGGCTGCTACGCAGGAGTACGCGATCATACTCTTTACCCGGTCTTCTATTCGAAGAAATACGGTATGTGTGAAGCGCCGAGAGAACCCAAAATTATTCAAATTCTAAACACTTTTCGGAGTTAGATTTAGATTTAGATTCAAGAAAATCCGCCGGATAAACTATTTACAATATAATGACTTCGGTAAATCTTATTTAAAATTAAATGATTACAGTTGAAATTGCAGCTACCGTATTCTCTCTAATAGTAGTGCACCCAGCCGAGTTGATGACTATTTTACGGTTTCTAAAGTTTCCGCAGAAGCTCAACACTCGAATCCCCCACTAGATCGCATCTTTAAGCTGACTGACAATAAGCTCATTGTCAGCTAAATGGATACTTTTGTACGCTAGAAAAGATGCTCTTAACTTTATAAACACAGTGTTTCCAATACATGTACATGTACAGAATCACGGGTACTTTGTGCCCAGAAACCGAAACACAAATCATCTAGCGCACCAAGTTCTCTCCTTTTCCTGCAATTGTATAAATTAAATTTAAATCAAGAAAGTTTGTGAAACACTGAATTTGCAAAACAGATTGAAAAGGGAAAAAAGAAAAAGAGAAAAAAGAGAAAAAAACAGACTAAAATGAAAGTATTCATGAAAATCGGACTGGTTTTCCTCTCTTTTTAGACTTTCCCCAAACAACAAAGGCATTTTGGTGAGATTTTTGAGCAAAAATAGAAAAAAGAGACATAAACGATCAACCCATTCACTCCAAAAAAAAGAGGAGAACTCTCGATTACTCATTTTAACGAATTTTTTACAATTTCGAGGCAGATTCGTCTTGAAAACTTTAACTTTAACTTTAACTTTAAGAAAACGTCTTGAAAACCTTTTTATTACCATTCTAAATTTAGCTTTTAACGAAAGATGTGATAAAATGATGTCAAAATGGTTATATGCTTTTGTGATGCTTGCAATTTTCCATTTCACATTCACAGCAGACCCAGTCGAGCAATTCTTTCGAACGATCGCTCTCACCGCAAAGCAACTGGGTGAAAGGGTAAGTAGAGAAAGAGAAAACGCGGAAACTTTTGCTATCTACTGTTAACTTGCCATTTTTTTTTACTCAATTTAATCTCAAAAGCTATTCAGTGGATCTCTCAAGTGTCCATTCCGACAATCAATGATATTGGAAATCCGTATGCTGGCGGGCTCATGTCGAATATCGATCCGAAGACGGCAACGGCTCTCGGATCTCTCACTGAAGTAATGTTTCAAGATTTCTATCAAGTTTTTTTGAGTATCGGATCGGATTCAATCTGTTGTATATGTTATATCCGACTTAAACTCAACAATAGTTTTAACAATTCCTACGTTGATAAACCATGTTTTTGTCATGCTTTTAAAAGTTTTTGATGTAATTTTGGGATGATAAAACTGAAAATTAGTATACTTTCACCTAAAAAGTGGCTAAATTCGGTAAAATTTACGGGCTTTTGGTGCAACTATTGTTTTTGACTTTGTTTTTGTCTCTGTTTTTGATTGAAAAAAGCGATTTAGTGAAAAGACGCATGAAAAACTGTCTTCCTAAAAAAATACTTTCGCCTCTTTGCCAATTTAATATGCAAATTGATCTTTAACACCTTAATATAGTCAAGTTTATCAAAAATCTGGGAAGAATTGATGGTTTGGTTTTTGAGAAATCACTGTGCAAACCTTTTCCTAGAACTTTCTTTCCAACCTAATAGCATTTACTCAGAGTGCTAGTTTGCTAATTGCACCACAAATGCGTCTAGACTCCAATTGAAAGATCACTCCACGACTTTTTCTTTTTCCTAGAACTTTCTTTCCAACTTAATATATCCGACTTGAACTCAACAATAGTTTTAACAATTGCGGCGCTGATAAATCATGTTTTGTGATGCTTTTGAAAGTTTTTGATGTAATTTTGGGATGATAAAACTGAAAATTAGTATACTTTCGCTTAAAAAGTGGCTAAATTCGGTAAAAGTTACGGGCTTTTGGTGAAACTATTGTTTTTGACTTTGTTTTTGACTTTGTTTTTGATTGAAAAAAGCGATTTAGTGCAAAGACGCATGAAAAACTGTCAAAAACTGTTAAAAAATGACAAAAACATGACAAAAACATGATTTATCAACGCAGCAATTGTTAAAACTATTGTTGAGTCTAAATCGGATATAACTTATTAGCGGTTAGCGCCCATTTCGCCTAAAAAACATTTTGCGGAACGCCATTTCACCTAACGCCATTTCCCCTAAAGCTATTAAATGCATATTTTAAAAGCTTGTTAAGCAAATTTTTTTTAAAGGCGAATTAGTGTCGCATTTTTATATTATCCTCCGCCACTATTCTTTCCACAATCTTTTAATCAAATCAGATCAAATCAAATTCTAATCAAAATTGTATTTTAATCAAATTGATAAATTTAATGGTTTTATAAACGTGCATTTAGAAAATTTTTATCTTTTCTTTTTGCGTTTATTTTCTTTATCGCAAATAGCATTTTTGGTATTTTGGTGGCTGGACGCCCTCCGGGACTAAACCAGGATAAAAGTTGCCCCAACTTTTATCCTGGTTTAGTTGGATCTAATGTTTTGAGTGGTTGTTTTGATACTTTTTATCTACCTTTTTATCTACCTATTCTAGGGTAATCAAATATGCGTATACTTTTAAAAAATGGCGAAATGGCGTTAGGCGAAATTTCCGGATCCCAACATATACGTATTATTGGGTTGTCCAGTTATGAATGCGCGTCTTTTACTATTTTGTAAATTTCTCAAGATACCGAAATCGAGAAAAAGATATATATGAGTATTATTCGAAAGCTGAAGATCTCCTCTACATTTTGATATAAAAAGCTTTTGAATTTGTTCAGCTTTTGGGCAAATTGACTGCACAGAAGAAGATGTGGCCAAGAATGGAAGGATGTCTTTGGATCAAGTTTTGGCTCCTCTCAAATTGAGTTAACCGTTTGATGTTTGGCCAATAGATATATCTATACAACTTTTTTAAAAATATAACAATTTCAGAGGATCTTTTTTTCTGGGTGGTTATTTTACACCATAAAACTTGAGGAACAGCTAAGCTGGAATGGGTTTTTTTGAAAACGACCTCTCCCTTTGTGTAGTCAATTTCCCAAAAAGTTGAATAAATTCAAAAACGTTTTTATATCAAAATGTAGAGGAGATCTTCAGCTTTCGAATGATATATAACACTCATATACATCTTTTCGATATCTTGAGAAATTTACAAAATAGTAAAAACGCGCATGCATAACTGGACAAACCAATAGGTTGTCCGGAAATAAATCGGAGTGTTTTCAACGGAGTCCGGAGCGTTTTCAACTCGAATATTTCAAATCCCATAACTTGATCCAAGAAAAACTTTATTAATCGAAATAAGAACCATTAAAATTAAATTAACACATTTACTAACATTTACCTATTTTGATCTAATACGGTTCCAATACGGTTCCTTTTTACCAACGAGAAGCAAGTTTATTTATGCCGGTAGCATAGAAGTCCGAGCTTCTGGAGGCGATAAAGTCGGCGAAGGCGTTTTAATATATGTTTTCTTGACATCCTTGATGTTGATGATACAATTTGAGCAGTTGACGAAGCTGACGAAGTTGATTTAACAATAAACAGACGAAATATTGAGCAATCTTTTTCAAAACAAAAATTCGACAACGAATTTTACCAAAGAGAAGAAATGCTGTGAAATGTCGGAGAAATTAGGGGTACGGTAAGAGGTCCACACTTTAGAAAACACTTAACAAATAAATAATTTGTGGGAAATGATTTAAAACAGCTATCATATTCCCGACACAAGTTTATTTATTCAGTTTTTAATGCCTGCCCTTCACCGCAATACACTGATATCTCTGGCTCGTGGGCGATCATTTTCTCAAGTCGACAATTATTGCAAACATTGTTTCAGGATATCGATGAGGTGAGTAAATGATAGAATATAGAATATAGAATAGAATATCAAAAATTGGTACTTGTGGAAGTACCGGGGGTCTTTCAATATCCGGGGTGGTAAAATTTTAAGATCCGGGGTAAACTTTCAAAACCAACCAAATGCGAAAAATGTTTTTTTTGTTAATATGGCTTTACCACTGTTTGCGCGTCGTACCAAACATAATAATTAAATAAATTTGTGAAGTACAACAGTGACTATTTGTAACAGTGACTATTTGTAACAGTGACTATTTGTAACAGTGAAAATGAATACGACCTGTAAAAATCTATCGAATTTACTTCTAGACCAGGAGGCCAAATATCAACACATAAAACTACCCCAAAAAATGGTTTTGAAGAAAAAAAAGTGATCTGCCAACTAGGATAGTATCAACATTTCTAATAATGACATAAAAAAATTTTGTAGAAGTTGCGTTTTTGATCGAGTATCGGGGGTGGGACAAATGCGAGCTTTTTTTGCGCACCTGGACATTTGCGCACCTTTTTCTTGCTGGAAAAGGCCTTAGGAAAGGTCGTAGAGCTTCGAAAATATTTCCATATAAAGGAATCGTATGCGTAGATTCGAATTTCGACAAATCAGACCTCGCTGACACGTCAAATTTGGGCTAAAAGCCAAAAACTACGCAACTTAACGCTTTTCCGCAGTTTTTGCCTTTTAGCCCAAATTTGACGTGTCAGCGAGATCTGATTTGTCGAAATTCGGAATTTACGCATACGATTCCCTTATATGGAAATATTTTCGAAGCTCACGACCTTTCCTAAGGCCTTTTCCAGCAAGAAAAAGGTGCGCAAATGTCCAGGTGCGCAAAAAAGGTCGCATTTGTCCCACCCCCGAGTATCACCTCGAATCACGTAATCAAGTAATCACCTCGAATAAATTGAATATCTTTACATTTGAAGGGAATTTGCCACCAAATCACTTATAACGTATATAAAATTTTACTCCCCACCGGATCTTAATCTTAGATCTTAAAATTTTACCCCACCGGATTGAAAGACCCCCCGGATACTCCACAAGTACCCAAAAATTTAACAAAACGAACTTCTACTAGAACTTTTAGATAGAATAGAATTTCCCTGATAGAATTTCTAAAAGTCAATTAAACAATCAGACGAATCAATCAATTCAGACTGTCGACCGTTTAATGGCAAAACAATTTCTGAGCTCACGCAAAACCCTGGGATCTCTGTTTCGTGAAGAGGCTCGAGTGGAATGTGCCACGATTCAAGGTAAGTACTATAGGGACAGGCTTGGGGAAAAATTCGAATAGTTATTAGTTCTAAAAAACATTAGAAAGGTTTTTAAGCAAGTTTCGTTAAGTTTTTCAAAATTCTCACAATTTGGAAAGATAATTTTTGGTGTACGATTCAAGGTAAGCAACATGGGACAGGCTAAACTTTCAATTGATGGGACGTGGCTAAGCTTTGAGTCCAAACCCATAGCCCTATAAACTATATCTATAATTTCTCTACAAAATGGCTTTTGAAAGAAAGCTCAAACCTCGCCTCAAAGCTCGGTAAAAACGCATTTTTCGATAAAATTTTCAATTGCTGTTTTAAAGAAAATGGATGGACCAACCGTTTTCAAATTTTACATACTTATGTAATCAAATAAGCTCTATCTTTTTTACTTTGACACTAAAATTGGTTTGTATTGAAGAAAGTGTGCAAACTTGCGACTTCGGCATTTTTGGGTGCTCGCCTTTGCGCCTTTGAAAATTCACAAAACAACTACTTTCAAGAACTTCCTAAAAGCCATTTGCAGAGAAAATCAAGCTTTTTAATAGTTTAAATAGAAATTTTGTTGATGGCGGCCTTATTTTTAAAAAAGTTTTGAAAAATACGCCAACGCCAATAATACGCCAACGCCAACAATACGCCAACGCCAAAATAATACGCCAACGCTAATAATACTCCAACACCAATAATACGCCAACGCCAAAATACCTACCCCCCACAATACGCCAACGCCAATAATACGCCAACTTAATAGTGAGCAATGATGGTTCGTTCGAGTTGTCGTATCTGGGCGACGGGGGTCCGAAATCGATAATCGGGCGAGTGAATGTGAATCGAGATGAGACAATGACATGGGAATTCGCACCGACTGTTCGCACGGAATGTGAGTTGTAAACAATTTTCATGTAGAGTTTTTTCCCTCGCGAGTAATGCGTGTTTTCAAAATGCATGCTGGGAAAAATTACCGAACTTTTAGCAAAAATTATTGCAAAAAAATGACGACGAGCATTATATATGACGGGGGTGGGACAAATGCGACGTTTTTTTGCGCACCTGGACATTTGCGCACCTTTTTTTGCTGGAAAGGCATCTAGGCAATGCCGTAGAGCTCGAAAATATTTCCCTAATAAGGGAATCGTATGCGTAGATTCCGAATTTCGACAAATCAGACCTCGCTGACACGTCAAATTTGGGCTAAAAGGCAAAAACTGCGGAAAAGCGTTAAGTTGCGTAGTTTTTGGCCTTTAGCCCAAATTTGACGTGTCAGCGAGGTCTGATTTGTCGAAATTCTGAATCTACG
>CAUEEP010000559.1:0-27694 GCA_958450365.1 Mesorhabditis belari | reverse complement strand
ACGTAAGGTACCCCTTACGAAGATGAATGATATGTTTTAGGAAAATTCTATTGTTTCTGTTTCCGCTTGATCTTGATCCATGTAAATCCAGTGGGTTTCCTCGGTGGGAAACAACCATTACCCCACAACAAAGTAAGAAGATACTCGACTCAATCTCCCCAACCCAAGTAATCAAAAGGGGATGCGCTAAAAGTTCCCAAACAGCTATTTATTTTAGAGCCAGTCAGTTTTGCAACATGAGGGCGCGCGTTGCCGTGGATGAGAACGATAAGATTTTCTCGGAAAAAGCCTAAACTTTGAAGATTTACTTCAAAAACTCAAACAGTAAGAGTTTCCAATCTTTGATCAAGACATATTTTTATAGCGTTGCATAGGTATTTTAGTAACAAGAGGGAAAACCCGTCCTGTCCAGTGTCCCATTCTTTGAATCTTTGTTAACTTATAACTATGATCCTCTTAAAATTAAAAAAGAAACCTTCATGAAAGGTTGGCCAATGTCTGGACGTCGTATTACAGAAACATTTCTACCTGGAGTTCTCGTTAACACTATTAATATGCAAGCTACCCAACCTAAGCCTTTTATCCATGTTGTACAAGCTCAATCTTCAGGCAAATCACCTTTGTGAAATACTGTAAAAATTTGAGCGCTCGTCTCTTTCTTGAGAGGAACAATTGTTACCGAGCCATGTGGAACATCAAACCATTCTTTAACCTAGAAAAACAAATTGAGCAACTCTGAACCCTTACATCAGCATTCTCCTGTTTGCAAAGTGACAAAACAAAATAAACAAACCAAAAAAGAACAAAAATATTTATCAGGTATATAAAATAGCGCAAAAACAAATTAAGAAATAATGAAAAACAACAAGGAAAAAAAAATTATATTTTAAATTAAAAATCTCTAGCCGTTGGTCTGCGTGTCCCAGAATAATGGCTCGTATGCTCGGAGGAGAGCCTAAATTTATTAGTAAAACATAACAAACATATTCTTACCTGTGGATCTACTTCTTTAATCTTTTCGACGGTAACAATTTGCATTACAAGACAGTTCTTGTATTTGCACAGCCCCACCAGCTCATTTTTCACGAAAAAGAGTTTCATGATTTTCTCGATCTAAACATTGTTAATACGCCAATAAACTATCCGCTTCATACCTTGATGCCTCGATCGAGTAAACATGATGGTAGAGAAGTTGGATTCTTGCTTTGCAATGAAACATTTGTGGACGCTTCGTGCTAGAATTGATCTATTAATAGCTAAACTTTAAACAAACTCACATTTTTGACTGCTCGCGGATCAGCTGAAGTGGGTGGAAAATTCTCTATTGAAGCACCCGTAACATTGACCTAAAAGTATCATAAATTAGCTTTGAAAAACAATCCACCTGTGGAAGGGCGGCAACCAATGCGGGAGTAGAGGAGACTGAAAATAGCTATTGAATGGGAAATTGAAAAGATCTTTACCTGGCAAAACTGGTGGAATGTTATTGGCACCCAACCTCTCTCTAATCAAATCCAGGCGATCCCTTCGAGCCATCACTGAAAAAGTCATCATAATTTTGCTGAATTTAGGTTTCTGAGTGGATAGAAGCCCTCGAAACAAAATAAACCCACTTTCTTCGATTTCACATTTAATTTAGCATTTACCAATAAGATTCTTGTCTACACTTTTCTTGAGCAGCGCAAATGTCTTTTGAAAACTGAGCACGCTAAAGAATATGTGAAATGGCTGAATTCAGTCCAAATATCGATGCATTTTCACACTTTTCCTCACGCAGAGTCATTTGCTCGCTTTCTTTATAACCAAAGCACTTCACTCAAAAGTCATATCTTTTTTACGATTTATCAATATTTTTTATTTAAAAAGCTTTTGTAATGTTGATAAGATTTATTCCAATTAAACCCACTTTCTTCAGGAATCCTTGAGCCATCAGACCCCACCATGTTCGTCGTAGCTTGAGCAAACCCTAAATGTGAATTAAGTTGGTATCTACCGATAAGATTCTTGCCTACAGGAATAAATTACGAATTATTCTTTATTCTGACAATCTCACATAGAGTAATCTTACTCGGAGCCATTGTGGATAGGCAGCTTCCCGTGGATAATCCATAGGGGGAAGCCGGTAGAGTAGACGGCGAGGAAGCTGGTTCAGACTTAATGTCAGAAGCCATGGGTGGCATAGAAAGGACGTAATTTGTAGTGGGCGTAGTGTAGTAGTAATTTGTAGTGGGCGAGTCTTGCCCACAGTTTATAGCTGGTTTTGTTTCCATTGGAGAAGAAGGCAATGGTAATCTCTCTGGAGATTTTTCAGGAAGTCTCGTCTCCGACAACGTTTGCATGCCGGGTAGTGGCGGATGCGATGCGTAGATGAATTGTGCTATTGTGGATAGGCAGCTTCCCGTAGAAATTCGATAGGGAAAAGCCGGTAGAAGGGACGCCGAGGAAGCTGGTTCAGGCTTAGTGTGAGAAGCAATGCGTGGCATAGAAAGGACGTCTTTGAGTTGGTGTGCGATCTCCAATGGTAAATCTTGAGCCTTCGCTGGTTCCGGTTCACGCTTTCGCTATTGTGCGCGCCTTTCAACCGGCATTCTTGAATCTGAAAATAAAAAGATGTCATTGGAATTGATATTTGTATGACTTGCTAAAGGCACTTTTGTCATCAAAACTACTTTTTAGGTTAATCTAGAGCAATGACCATTTCTCGTTGTAAAAACCACATCAAACAACCAAATAAATTGCTTACTAAAAATGACTCCAATAAACCATAAAACCAATGAAGAACGAATTAGAAGCGATCAACGTAGATAAAGCTAAAGATAATCCAGAAAAATCCTTGAAAGTATAAACTTCCATTGAATCTAAGAACTGAGAAAGTGTTTTGAAGGAAATATGCATAAAATTAATTCTGAAAATTCAAAAAGTTGAGTGCAAATGATTTCCGATTTGCTGAAAATCTTGAGAAGATGCCCTCATTCACTATTTGAAGGAAGATGCCGAATTCCAGAAGGGGCAAAACAACTATATCGTAGCTCGATAATACCAAGGCTGATCGGACTCCACCAAGACCTTGAGGTTAATTTAATTAGCCTTTATCAATAAGATTCTTGTCTACACTTTTCTTCGACTCCAAAATCACAGATCGACTCCAAAATCACAGTGGGGAAAGCATCACAAAAGAAAAATTTCTAAACAACTAAATTGCCATTTCCAAAGCTGCTAAATTGTATAGAGACATTTCCAAAGCAGCTAAATTGCTATAGAGACATTTCCAAAGCAGCTAAATTGCTATAGTGACATTTCCAAAGCAGCTAAATTGCTAAAGAGACAACTCCAAAGCTGCGAAATTGCTATAGAGACATTTCCAAAGCAGCTAAATTGCTAAAGAATTTCGAAAGTAGCTAAATTGCTATAGAGACATTTCCAAGCAACAAATCTAAATTGAAAAATAAGTAAAGAGAGCAGATTTTGAAAGTGACAAATGAAGAGAATCAATGATCTTGCTTTGATATCGCTACCGATTGATACAGTTCGGGCATTATTTGACATATGCTTGCTAAGGGGGAGGAGAAGAGGCTATTTCTGCCAACGGCTCCGGTCGGTTAAAAAAGTGAACCCAATAGTTCGATAATTGTATGGAAAATGGAAAATTGGGCAATTTTCGAATCAACAAGTCAACAAAGTTATTAAAAAAGACGCGTGAATTCAATTTCATTCATTTCCCGGCACCCTCACAATCAGGCTCCCTTTGGCTCGCTTGCCAATGTCTAAAGGCCCCAAATGCAAAAAAAGGCCTTCCAAAGTGTTTAACCATTTTGAATGGTTTCAAAGCTCTTTAGTCGCAAAGCTTAAGCATTTCGGTCAAGGCTTCGGCTTTCAGCAGAAAGACATCTGACATCTCATCAGATCGAATCGAATTTCCGAACAGTTCTTCTTTTTGGTGTAGAAGAGATCTTTGCTCAAGATTTCTCGTCTTCTACACCATTTGGGGTAGTAGAGATCTTTTCCGAGGTTTCTTTCATTTCTTCACCAAAAAGAAGAAAACTTCGGAAATTCGATTTCTCCTAGAGGAACATAGGAAATGACCTACTTTTAAACCTACTTTTTGAGAGAAAGTTCATCATCTTCTTCTTCGGATCTTCTTCTTTTTCACTTTCCCATAACCCATTACTGATCATTCCACTTTCTTCTGCAAAATAGACTCTTAAATATTCAATTATCTTTGGATAAAATTTTTCACCACTTTGTAATATTTCTTTCTCAGAGAAACATGAATTTGACTACAAAAATTTGCGTCACACAGGTGACCTTTTTTCAACTTTTCCTCTGATTCTATAAGAAGGACTGCAAAAGTCATTGATTATCTTTAAAGATTTAGATCATCTTTTTGCATTTTGGCTTTTTTGACCTAGAGCTCCTTTTTACAATATTTTAGTTAAGTGTGTGTTTTTGATTTTTATAAATTTTTCAAAACAGTAAATGACATTTAGAATATAAGTCCACTTCGAGATAGAGATCTATGACCACTCATTTCAGAATCGGTTTGGCCTTCACAATTCATCGCACCGAATCGGGGCAAACAATCGATCGAATCCCATTCATCGGACACCCCGAGGACAGCAATAACTCCAGCCATGCCACCCATTCATCTGCCAATGCACAGCCCGCAACATGTTCGTTTTTGAAAACATTAATCTCTAAGAATATTGAACTCTCGCCTTTCATGGTGATCTTTTTCTTCAATCTTTCTCGGTTCAAATTCTCTTATATATCTTTTATACGTTTTATAGCTCCCTTTTATCCCTAGAATTCCCTTTTAAGCGGTAGCCATCGCCATTTTGCATCTTTTAGCTCGAGGAAAAACCGGGGGAACCAATGCAGATCGATGGGTACAAAAACCGCTATCTCTTTTCTAAAAGATTTTACAGCTATTTTAAAAGTAAAGGGCAGCAGAGCCAAAAAATGGATGTTTCCACGTTTCAAAAAATGGCTTTTCGTTAGTTTTCGGTGCGAATCTGTTTCTCATTTCTAAACGCTAGTGGAATAATTTATATCATTTATAAATAAATCATTTATAGATAAATCATTTATATAAATACTTTATTCAGAAAGAAATAAAAAGCATTAATAAAATATATTATATTAGATAATTTGCATATTAGTCGTCTTTATTTCTCTAACTTTAATCGAACGAAAAATGAACCTGAGCTTGAACAAAACCCGAACAATCCCCAGGTCTTTCATTTGTTTTCCTCCAATCCTCCATCCAATACAATGGGAATTTCAAAGTCTAGACTCAAACTTTAATCTGTGACAATGCAATAATCTCTTCCTTTTTCTCATTAGAAAGCTGTCCTTTTTCTATCACAAGTCATTCCAGACATTTTGCTTTAAAATAACACCTGTCTTTTTCTATACTTTCCATTACTGACGTCAAAAAACAATTGAAATTAATTAAAAATCGAATTTTTAATTAGCTTAGTAATCGCAAAAAAATCCAATGGAAAACCAGTAGATTCTGACTTTATTCTTTTTACAAGGTAAAATCCAAGGTTTTTAGAGCAATTTTAATTTAAAATTTAAAGCAAATTTAAAAAGCAATTTGTGTAAGAGAGTTTATTTTATTTGTATAAGATCTTATAGAGTTTGTATAAGAGATATTTTAAGATTTATTAACTTTAAAATATAGACGATTAAAATTGAAACAAGTTTCAGCTTAGTATTGGGAACGAAAATGCGTATAAAATCTTTGAATGAAACTGGGCACACTACTGTACAAGCGTTTGTTGGATCTCATAGAGTTTGTATAAGAGATATTTTAAGTGCTATCCATCCAATTATCCAACAACAAACATCAGGCAAACAAAACATCAACAACACCATTTTAAGACAACATTGACCAAGTGCAACCAATTAACTCGGACTTGAACTTGGACAATTTCATATCTGGTTTCTTTTCCCCCTTTTTACTATTTTTACACACTTCACCTTTTTCCTTCAAATAAACAATCGATTTCTCTCTCATTTTCACTTTTATCTTAAAATAATCTTTATTTTCTAAAAGCTATTAGAATATAATAGAAAATATCTATCTTAAAGCTTCTTAAAATCAAAATTTCATCAAAATGCCATCGATGATAAAACGACTCAAAAATTTTTGCAACTCAAATTTGATCAATTTTAAAAAAATGCAGTTAGCATCGCTCGTTTCTGATAAATGAGGCTGATACCCATCGGGCAGTTTCTTTTGCACCACCCTAATAGGAGTGCTTAGTTATGCCAAAAATTAATCCCAAACTTGATGGTGGATTTTGGTGCCTTTTCGAGAGTCTGAATGTGCTTCTTCTCGAGTCTCGGATGCCTTTGCGAAAAGGAAGATTTTTAACAACTTTTCCTTGCCAATTCCTTCATTTTATCGGCTCATTGATAGTCAATAAGGCTAAGATAAACTTGATCAAACTTAATGCAACTCCAGCTGTTAATCGGTTGATAATCAAAGTTCATCTACACTTTATTCATCTCCAATTTCTAGGCGCTGAGGTCCCGAGATTCCATGTGATTCGCTCTACAGATGCCCATCAACCGAGCAAATCCCGTCACATCCGTATTCACGGAAAACCCCGACGATGTGCTCCAATTGACAGCCAGTTCTAAACCGAATTCAAGCAAAATCCTTCACATTTCCAACTTGTTTCCTTAAAATCATCAATCAAATGGTCTGCTGGTTAAGCTTACTCACTTTCAAGCCTAATTCTTGAGTCCAACATCATTCATTTCAATCTGTGTCTTCTCATCTTGTTCCAATTTGCCTTAGACAAAGTCCTTACAAAGTCCCACTCCTCGTCTAATCCAATTTTACAATCCACTTTAATCAAATTGTTATTTTCTTCTAGAACATTGTCAATTTTACTTGATATTCAAAATATATCATCTTTGTTTTAAAATTTCTCTAAAGAATCCACAGCCTGTGCGGGTTTTTTATACTTTTCCGTTAAAAGAAAAGTGATGGTTTTTGGATCGTTGGTGTTTTGAAATCAAAAAATTAAAAGAAAATCGTTGACAGGACCAGCAACAAGTGCAGAATGATAAGGAAAACTTCTTCTTTGCAACTAAAACAATTTGATTAAGCCAAGAAGCGTTTACGAGTTTTGTAAAACAAAAGAAATCCGGTGATTATCTTGGTACTCGATGGTATTTGAAAAATCGACGTACATGTAGGTATATTAGAAGTTTTACGCCAATTTATTTGACTATTTTGCTACAACAACAGTCAACCAAATTTAAAACATTATCATTCACCAAAGAATGCTTTCATTGATATCAAAATCATTGAATTCTATCACATGGAGAAGTTCGACTCCAGCCAATTTTTGTCAACCTTTGCATAGACCTACGTTTATTCATTCTTCTCACTAATTTTCTTTCTAGAGGTCACCTAGTTTTGAAAATGACTGTCTTCGAACGTTCAGCTTTCAATTGATCAGCTTAATTTTAAAAATGCTATCTTTCTACCCCATAAAACGCTATTAGACTGTAATCTTTAGACAAAACATACCATTTCTTTCTCGGGAAAAGACCCAACAAAGGTTCGGTTTTTTTTCATTACAGGCTTACCAAATTACTAATTTAGGTTGATCGTTCGGCTGCTTATGGAGCCAGATACAATTTACAATTTTTTTACAATTTTATACAGTTTATAAATATAAATAATTTTAAAATAGGGTGCATAATATTTCTTTTTTAGGTGTCGTATGCAATTGGGATGGCAGAGCCACTGCCGGTGACCGTCATCCCGTACAATACATCGCCGCTTTCTGAGGAGGAATTCCTGGCGATCGTAGGGCTAGGGCTTGAGAAGATGCGAAATAACAGAGGCGGCCAGTGGACATATCATTGTTTCTTTTCGTGACCAGCTACAGTCACTCTATTAGAAAAAGCAGTTCCAGATTTGTTAGTTTTCTCAGATTAAATTTTTGAAAACCACCGTACTCCAGCTACTTTCAATATTTTTTGTGAACGCTGAGAATCTGCCAAAAATTGGATAAAACCACGGGCTATGATAACTTTCTCAAGTTGATGCCTTTTCGAAAACTATTTAATCCTGTTCGATTACCGGTTAGAATTACAATCAGCAATCCTCAGTATTTATCACCTAGTTGTGGTCACCTAGTTTTGAAAATGACCGTCTTTGAACGTTCAGCTTTCAATTGATCAGCTTAATTTTAGTCAAATTCAATCTGCAAATCACAAGCCTCAAAAAATCAGACTAAAATTGGGCTAAAGGGAAAACTGGTAACGGTAGTTAGAAGTTTTATACTAATTTATTTGACTATTTTGCTACAACAACAGTCAACCAAATTTAAAACATTATCATTCACCAAAGAATGCTTTCATTGGTATCCAGATCATTGAATTCTATCACATGGAGAAGTTCGACTCCATCCAATTTTTGTCAACCTTTGCATAGACCTACGTTTATTCATTCATAAAAATTTTTTTTCTAGCTTACTTAAGCTAGCAAGAATGACAAAATAGTCAAAATAGACTCAATTCTTGTTTCAAAGTCAAAGTTGTTTACAAAGAAGTTGTGTTCTTCAAGTATATTTTGTGCTCGAAACACACGCTTTCTAGTCCATTTCTGAAGTTCTTTTATATATGTTTCGTATTCGGACAAGGAATGATTAACATTTGCATTTGTTCAGCGAGAAAGTGATGAATCAATAAAAAGAGAGAAATCGACAATTCCAAAAATCTTTTTGTGCAGAGAGAAAGAAAATTCGACAACAATTCTATGAATTCTAGTAAGAGAGCCGATTTCGAGTAACGGGGTCTGTCTCCTATGTGGAAGGACCGTATGCCAGATGGGGTCGGAAAATGTAGCTGACGATGTCTTGTGGGGGTTTCAGTGTTGGCTTCTGGGAAGACGGGGAGTAATTCGAGGTGAAAAAGGAGATCATTCCAAACGTTAGTCGAATTCTGTAAATTTTTCCAGTTAAATTTTGATAGTTTAGCTGGAGTTTATCTAAAGTGAATGATTTAACTGGATTCTAACAAAGAACGGTTTCTAACTGGATTCTAACACCAGGAAAGGCTTTTAACTGGATTTTCCCTGTAAACCAGACAAAGCTAGAGCCAGGCCTTGGATCTTCTTTGAGCTGCTTGTCTCTTCCTGGTGCAGCCGAGTCTTAGCTTAGCCTAACTTAAACCCTAGGGTTTTAATAATTTTGTTGGGCTTTTTTATAGATTTGTTGATAATCCGTCAATCATTGATCATTGATCATTAATGTCATTGTTGTTTTACCTTCAAAACTCACCCGTATATGGCTAAGACTTGATTTTCACGAATTCATAGGGTGTACTTGACGACGGTGTAGCACCACTGAATCTCAAAAAGTCCCGCTGCAATTGACGCAATGATCCTTGATTCTGAAAATTGAGATTTTTATGGGTGTTTTGAAAGTTTAAAAGCTTCAAAGGTCGATGAAATCTCTTTACTTTAAAGCTAAATATTTGAATCATAAAAATACAAATTTAAATGGATAAATCTCCCCTTTAAAGGCTTTTAACTGAATTCCAACACCAGGAAAGGCTTTTAACTGGACTACCACTACAGAAATTCGTTTAAAGTTCTAGCATTAAATTAAAACGAACCAAAGAATGAAACATGCACATGTTCGGTTCCTCATCTTCACCATTTGGACAATCTCGATTTCCATTACACAATTCAACCGCTCTGATACAAGGCCAATCAATTGGATCATGCGGCTAAAATGGGAACCTTTATCTTACTCGAGTAATATCGGAACAAGCTATGGTACCCTTCAAAGCACCGCTGATTACTGGCACCACACAACTCACTCTAAGTGAAGGACAAGGAGCCCATTTTTCTGTGGAAAATCTTTCTGCTTGACACACTGAAAGATTATTAGTTTTTGTTTACTTTTAAAATATTAAGCTGAAACTTGTTTCATTTTTAATCGTCTACATTTTAAAGTTAATAAATCTTAAAATATCTCTTATACAAACTCTATAAGATCTTATACAAATAAAATAAACTCTCTTATACAAATTGCTTTTTAAATTTGCTTTAAATTTTAAATTAAAATTGCTCTAAAAACCCACCTCTTAAATTCGTGAAATTCAATAGCTTCTCCTTGTCCTGAAAATTTGAAATCATTCATTTAAAACCTGTGGATTTTACCTTGTAAAAAGAATAAAGCCAAAATCTATTGGTTTTCCATTGGATTTTTTTGCTATTACTAAGCTAATTAAAAATTTGATTTTTAATTAATTTCAATTGTTTTTGACGTCAGTAATGGAAAGTATAGAAAAAGACAGGTGTTATTTTAAAGGGAAAACGTCTGGAATGACTTGTGATAAAAAAAGGAAAGCTTTCTAATGAGAAAAAGGAAGAGATTATTGCATTGTCACAGATTCAATTTTGAGCCCATACTTTGAAATTCCCATTTATTGGATGGAGGATTGTAGGATGAAAGACCTGGGGATTGTTCCGGTTTTTTTCAAGCTCAGGTTCATTTTTCGTTCGATTAAACATTTCCTATTTAAAGGAATTTGTGCTTTTGTCATTTCAATGTTATAAATGCTAGTAAAACAAGATTACCAAGATTACAAAGATTTATTGATCAAAAGATCATTGTAAGCTAAACTCAGCCACTTAATCATTATCGTCAAACGATTTCTTTAAGATTTAAAACAAACTCGTGGAGCTGCTTCTGTAAAGATGTTGTGTAGAGTGATGAAAAGGATGAAAAATGACACCACAATTTCTGATCTATTGGAGACTTGACAATGAAGATTTGAAGACAAGACGTCAGTAATGGAAAGTATAGAAAAAGACAGGTGTTATTTTAAAGGAAAACGTCTGGAATGACTTGTGATAAAAAAGGAAAGCTTTCTAATGAGAAAAAGGAAGAGATTATTGCATTGTCACAGATTCAATTTTGAGCCCATACTTTGAAATTCCCATTTATTGGATGGAGGATTGTAGGATGAAAGACCTGGGGATTGTTCCGGTTTTTTTCAAGCTCAGGTTCATTTTTCGTTCGATTAAACATTTCCTATTTAAAGGAATTTGTGCTTTTGTCATTTCAATGTTATAAATGCTAGTAAAACAAGATTACCAAGATTACAAAGATTTATTGATCAAAAGATCATTGTAAGCTAAACTCAGCCACTTAATCATTATCGTCAAACGATTTCTTTAAGATTTAAAACAAACTCGTGGAGCTGCTTCTGTAAAGATGTTGTGTAGAGTGATGAAAAGGATGAAAAATGCACCAATTCTATTTTGAATGTTTGGTGTTGGGTTGAAGGTGATTTTAGGAAAACGTCTGGTGACTTGTGTAAGGAAGCTTTCTAATGAGAAAAGGAAGAGATTTTGCTTGTCACAGATTTTTTGGCCCATACTTTGAATTCCCATTTATTGGATGGAGGTTGTAGGATGAAGACCTGGGGTTGTTCGTTTTTCGCTCAGGTTTTTTCGTTCGATTAAATTTCCTATTTAAAGGGATTTGTGCTTTTGTCATTTCAATGTTATATGCTAGTAAACAAGTTACCAAGATTACAAAGTTTTTGATCAAAGATCTTGTAGCTAAACTCGGCCTTTCTTTCGTCAAAGTTTCTTTAAGTTTAAAACACTCGTGGGCTGCTCTGTAAAGTGTTGTGTAGAGTGTGAAGGATGAAAATGACACCACAATTCTTTTACCCATTCGATCCTTCTGCAAATTTTTTGTGAATATAGAAGAAAAAAGCTTCGTAAAATAGAGGATTAAAAAAGTGAGAAATGAGAAAAAGAATGCAAAAGATTGTGGACGGTGAAAGGAAGGAAAAACAGAAATTTTGACTATATGTTTGGGGGAATCTTGTGATCTATTGGAGACTTGACAATGAAGATTTGAAGACAAGAAAATGAGGAAAAGAAAAAGTATGTTTTGATAAGTTAGCGCACAAAATAGAAAGCATCATGAGATTTGCAAAGGTTTCTTTTACAAAAATTCCTGAATGAGCTGAGCATTTCAATTAAAAGAATTAAAATAATTTCCAAAATAAATCTGAGAGCTAAAAATTTTTTGAACAAATTATTGATTGATTTACCAGCCTACACTTGATCAAGATTTGAATGTTATTGATTTTCAACAACAAGAAAGAATCTAGCGATTGGGTTTTGCGTTCTTTGCTGAACAAATCAAAGCTTTGTGAACAAATCAAAGCTTTGCTGAACAAATCAAAGCTCTGCTGAACAAATCAAAGCTTCAGAACAAATCAAAGCTCTGCTGAACAAATCAAAGCTTCAGAACAAATCAAAGCTCTGCTGAACAAATCAAAGCTTAGTGAAAGGAAAAAGATTAGTGAAAGGAGTGCTTGGATTGGCGTGAAAATTGAAGATTGACGTGACGTGAACTTGGATTGACTCTTTTTCGCATTTGTTTTTGATCTAAAGAAAAAATGAGAGGACACCGAAAAAATAGGATACAAACAGACAGATACCACATAGGATATGAAGCTCTCGTGTTGCCCATCGCTGAAGGAAAGCAGGTGACGCGGAGGCAAGAAAAGACACGAATGGGGAAAGGTACGGTAAGCGGGACAGGAAAAAGGAGGAACGGCAATACGATCTACATATGCACCCGATGATATTCAGAATATTTAAATTGGCTAGTCCAACATTAAGATATTTGAGCTCAAAGTTGGGGTGCAAAAGGGGATGAGTATCGAATAGAATGCACTTTAAAAGAACACGTCATGCACAAGGGTCTTGTAGCTTCGAGTTTAGCAAATTTCGAAGTGTAATATCTTTTTTCCAGTCAGGCGCATTTTTCAGTTGTCAGAATTTCTATTTTTACATGCAAGAAAAACTTTAATAGACAAAAATTTTAAAAAAACGAAAAACCGGCGGAGTTTTGGTGCTCAAAAGTCGTAACATTTGAAAAACACAGAAATTATCAAATTTTAATACTTCTTAATCACAATCGTCCCTGTCTTGGTTCAGCTGGTCCGTGATGTTGCAAAAAACACCATTGAACAAATATTTTATTAGTAAGTTTGAACGAGATTGGGACGGATTACTTCAAGTGTTTGCAGAGAATGTAAAAAGTAAAAAATGTAAACTTGTTTTTGCTTTAAATTCGATAAAAAGTTTTATAAAAGAATTGGTTGAATCAATTCTTCTTCGAAACCCATTCATCGGACACCCCGACGACAGCAATAACTCCAGCCAGGCCACCCATTCATCTGCCAATGCACAGCCCGCAACATGTTCGTTTTTGAAAACATTAATCTCTAAGAATATTGAACTCTCGCCTTTCATGGTGATCTTTTTCTTCAATCTTTCTCGGTTCAAATTCTCTCGCGCTTGATATCTTTTATACGTTTTATAGCAATAAAAATCTTCTATTTGAAGCAAACTATTAATCAATTCATAAGCTTAAAAAACAGATTTATGACAAAGTGTCCAAAGAATTTTCGGCTAACTTTTTAGACTAACAAAAAGTCCCCAATTAATAGCAAACATTAGAACCGGACTGTTGCTAGGCAGCCAGGTAAATTGCGGACTTCATCCTTGCCTTGAGATTAAAAGCTGCAAAAAATAAATCTCTCTATTTTTGGATTCTCATTACATTCGACGTTGCATGATTGTTATTATCGAGCTACGACCAATTGTTTTGCCCCTTCTGGAATTCGGCATCTTCCTTCAAATAGTGAATGAGGGCATCTTCTCAAGATTTTCAGCAAATCGGAAATCATTTGCACTCAACTTTTTGAATTTTCAGAATTAATTTTATGCATATTTCCTTCAAAACACTTTCTCAGTTCTTAGATTCAATGGAAGTTTATACTTTCAAGGATTTTTCTGGATTATCTTTAGCTTTATCTACGTTGATCGCTTCTAATTCGTTTTTCATTGGTTTTATGGTTTATTGGAGTCATTTTTAGTAAGCAATTTATTTGGTTGTTTGATGTGGTTTTTACAACGAGAAATGGTCATTGCTCTAGATTAACCTAAAAAGTAGTTTTGATGACAAAAGTGCCTTTAGCAAGTCATACAAATATCAATTCCAATGACATCTTTTTATTTTCAGATTCAAGAATGCCGGTTGAAAGGCGCGCACAATAGCGAAAGCGTGAACCGGAACCAGCGAAGGCTCAAGATTTACCATTGGAGATCGCACACCAACTCAAAGACGTCCTTTCTATGCCACGCATTGCTTCTCACACTAAGCCTGAACCAGCTTCCTCGGCGTCCCTTCTACCGGCTTTTCCCTATCGAATTTCTACGGGAAGCCGCCTATCCACAATAGCACAATTCATCTACGCATCGCATCCGCCACTACCCGGCATGCAAACGTTGTCGGAGACGAGACTTCCTGAAAAATCTCCAGAGAGATTACCATTGCCTTCTTCTCCAATGGAAACAAAACCAGCTATAAACTGTGGGCAAGACTCGCCCACTACAAATTACTACTACACTACGCCCACTACAAATTACGTCCTTTCTATGCCACCCATGGCTTCTGACATTAAGTCTGAACCAGCTTCCTCGCCGTCTACTCTACCGGCTTCCCCCTATGGATTATCCACGGGAAGCTGCCTATCCACAATGGCTCCGAGTAAGATTACTCTATGTGAGATTGTCAGAATAAAGAATAATTCGTAATTTATTCCTGTCGGTAGATACCAACTTAATTCACATTTAGGGTTTGCTCAAGCTACGACGAACATGGTGGGGTCTGATGGCTCAAGGATTCCTGAAGAAAGTGGGTTTAATTGGAATAAATCTTATCAACATTACAAAAGCTTTTTAAATAAAAAATATTGATAAATCGTAAAAAGATATGACTTTTGAGTGAAGTGCTTTGGTTATAAAGAAAGCGAGCAAATGACTCTGCGTGAGGAAAAGTGTGAAAATGCATCGATATTTGGACTGAATTCAGCCATTTCACATATTCTTTAGCGTGCTCAGTTTTCAAAAGACATTTGCGCTGCTCAAGAAAAGTGTAGACAAGAATCTTATTGGTAAATGCTAAATTAAATGTGAAATCGAAGAAAGTGGGTTTATTTTGTTTCGAGGGCTTCTATCCACTCAGAAACCTAAATTCAGCAAAATTATGATGACTTTTTCAGTGATGGCTCGAAGGGATCGCCTGGATTTGATTAGAGAGAGGTTGGGTGCCAATAACATTCCACCAGTTTTGCCAGGTAAGATCTTTTCAATTTCCCATTCAATAGCTATTTTCAGTCTCCTCTACTCCCGCATTGGTTGCCGCCCTTCCACAGGTGGATTGTTTTTCAAAGCTAATTTATGATACTTTTTAGGTCAATGTTACGGGTGCTTCAATAGAGAATTTTCCACCCACTTCAGCTGATCCGCGAGCAGTCAAAAATGTGAGTTTGTTTAAAGTTTAGCTATTAATAGATCAATTCTAGCACGAAGCGTCCACAAATGTTTCATTGCAAAGCAAGAATCCAACTTCTCTACCATCATGTTTACTCGATCGAGGCATCAAGGTATGAAGCGGGTAGTTTATTGGCGTATTAACAATGTTTAGATCGAGAAAATCATGAAACTCTTTTTCGTGAAAAATGAGCTGGTGGGGCTGTGCAAATACAAGAACTGTCTTGTAATGCAAATTGTTACCGTCGAAAAGATTAAAGAAGTAGACCCACAGGTAAGAATATGTTTGTTATGTTTTACTAATAAATTTAGGCTCTCCTCCGAGCATACGAGCCATTATTCTGGGACACGCAGACCAACGGCTAGAGATTTTTAATTTAAAATATAATTTTTTTTTTCCTTGTTGTTTTTCATTATTTCTTAATTTGTTTTTGCGCTATTTTATATACCTGATAAATATTTTTGTTCTTTTTTGGTTTGTTTATTTTGTTTTGTCACTTTGCAAACAGGAGAATGCTGATGTAAGGGTTCAGAGTTGCTCAATTTGTTTTTCTAGGTTAAAGAATGGTTTGATGTTCCACATGGCTCGGTAACAATTGTTCCTCTCAAGAAAGAGACGAGCGCTCAAATTTTTACAGTATTTCACAAAGGTGATTTGCCTGAAGATTGAGCTTGTACAACATGGATAAAAGGCTTAGGTTGGGTAGCTTGCATATTAATAGTGTTAACGAGAACTCCAGGTAGAAATGTTTCTGTAATACGACGTCCAGACATTGGCCAACCTTTCATGAAGGTTTCTTTTTTAATTTTAAGAGGATCATAGTTATAAGTTAACAAAGATTCAAAGAATGGGACACTGGACAGGACGGGTTTTCCTCTTGTTACTAAAATACCTATGCAACGCTATAAAAATATGTCTTGATCAAAGATTGGAAACTCTTACTGTTTGAGTTTTTGAAGTAAATCTTCAAAGTTTAGGCTTTTCCGAGAAAATCTTATCGTTCTCATCCACGGCAACGCGCGCCCTCATGTTGCAAAACTGACTGGCTCTAAAATAAATAGCTGTTTGGGAACTTTTAGCGCATCCCCTTTTGATTACTTGGGTTGGGGAGATTGAGTCGAGTATCTTCTTACTTTGTTGTGGGGTAATGGTTGTTTCCCACCGAGGAAACCCACTGGATTTTACATGGATCAAGATCAAGCGGAAACAGAAACAATAGAATTTTCCTAAAACATATCATTCATCTTCGTAAGGGGCACCGGTCTCACTGTCGGCAACCTAAAAATTCTTGTCATTTTAAGGTTAACCGATAGACATTTTTTCCTTTAAACCCCAAAACCTTAGCCCGTAATGTTTAACGTCAAGTTAAACAATATCCTGTAATGTTTACCTCCATTCCCAACAATCTTGCCATTTTATTACAAGTTTTCGTCATTTCCCATAGTGTGACTCCGAATGCCCAAACATCTGACGGTTCACCATATCGCTGCCCCTCCAACGCTTCTCTTGACATCCACCGAATGGGCAAACGACGGTGCATCATTTAGAAAATGAAGAATATAGATTTTAATGAAAAAAGTTTGCACGGTGATTTCTCAAAAACGCCACAAATTCCTGAAAGTTTTGTCCTTTTTAGGTTTCTCTTAAAAGTTTCCTAGTTGATTTTATAGCCAAAAGATAGCCAATTTTTTTTACAGAATTTTATACCTGATCTCTCATTGTTTCATTCGTCGAGATTTAGTGGCAAGGAATTGTTTAGTTGATGAGAACCGACTGATCAAAGCGTTGACATTCGGGATGATGAGATCCGCGTATGAGGGGGATTATTATACGGTGAGTAGGAAAATGGTTGTACTAGATTGTACGAATTTGAATGATTGTAGTGATTCTAATGATTATAATGATTGTAATGATTGTAATGATTGTACTGATTTGCAGATTTGCACCTTGAACCGTCTGAGATCAGCATTGAACCGTCGAACAGAAGTAATCGAGTTCTTTTTTGGGTGGGTTCGAATCTCCAATTGCGAATTGTTTATTTTTAACAATGAGATTTACAAATAGTTACAATATTTTGTTTATTTGCCACATCATAAAACTTGAATAAAATGAACAAAGTCTGTGCTGGTTGAGTTCTGCTCCACAAAGTTTTAGCGACTATTTAGAATGTCTGGCAAATCTTTGAGCTAATCTTTCTACTGATAGGCTAGACTAACCAATACTGAAAAAATTGTCCCGAATCGGCCCTGAATGGGTCCCAAATCGGAACCATGGAACTTGTGAATGTCCACCTGGATATTACGGAGCAATTTGCTCGGAAGGTTAGGCTTGTCGTTTTATAATAATTTGAAGCAAACTATAATTCAACTATTTCTCTTTAGTTTGCCCCGCAGGCCGTTACGGGCGAGAGTGCATGCGCATTTAATAAAGCGAGAAAGTCAAAGTAAAGAGATTCAGCGAACTTTCAAGACTTTAAACTTTCAAAGCACAACCCACCTAAATTTTCAGAGTCAAGGATCATTAAGTCAGAAAGCAGCGAGACTTTTTGAGATTCAGTGATTCCACTTTCGTCAAGAACACCCTCTGAATTTGTCAACAGCAATTCTTTTGATTACTGTTCTTCTTTTCGCTGAAGAGATGAAAATGTTAATAATTTATTGTCTTCATAATTAATTCAGATTCTAATACAAAGCTATTTTGAAAATGGGGCCAACTTCTTTGATGCTTTATTAAAAAATGTTCGTTGTTTCATTAAAACTTATCGGAGTGTTTTGGATTTACGATAGATGTTAGGACAGAAGTTTTGGGAACGAAGTAGCCTCAACATTAATTCGCGACACTCTTTTCCTTTAAAAATAGTTCAAAAAATAGAACGTCACTTCAAAGATTTGATTTTAAGCCTGAAATAAAGCGTGAGGTCTTATTTTAAGAATCCGCCATCAAACAACATTAATTCTCGACGATCTTTCGATGACTGTTCTAAAAGCGCTTGCCGCCTCCACTTTTAGGTTTGATCTTACGACATTGCTCCTAAAATAGAATGTATAGTACCCATCTGTCTAAAATAAATTTAAAACAAAAATTTTTGATAATGGGCACTGTAGACCGAAAGCCTCTAGCCGAATATTTGTTACGCTATGTTTATACGGTGTGTTTTGAAGTTGTTTCCAGGGCACTTGGGGAGCAAGCGTCAAGCTAAAAGACATCCTCTAAAAGACATCTATTCACGAAACTACCGCAAATCAGACAGTTTTCCTATTCAATAAACAGATGCTTAAAAAAAACCTCAACACTTTATTTTAGGCTTAAAATCAATCTTTGAAGTGACGTTCTCTTTGTGAACTATTTTTAAAGGAAAAGAGTGTCGCGAATTAATGTTGAGGCTACTTCTTTCCCAAAACATCTATCCTAACATCTATCATAAATCCAAAACTAATTCTTAACACTAATATTTTTACAAAAAGAAAGCTCGATCTGAAGCAATGGTCCTAAAATAGAATAATAATGAAAGTTTTCGGGCTTTTCGGGCTAAAGAATGATAAGACATTGAAACAAACAAATGTCCACGCCATAGTTTTTTCTTCCTTTTACTCGAAACATCATCAGGTATAAATCCTGCCACTATTTTACTTCAGCATTCAAAATATTGAAAAGCTAGGTCATAATCAATAGACTCGTGTTGAGATTCATTACGTATTTATAGACATAAGCATAAAGCCCAGAGCGGTTGCTTGGCTATGAAATCTTTTCTGATAGATGCATCTGAAGAGATCTGTCCAAAGAAATGTAAAAACAAAAATCGAAAAAATTCTTTTCACACTGGTTTGTTTGTTTGCTTGACCTGCGGTTGATTTTTAACATCGGACCCAATGTATTATTTTGCTGTTAGAGCCTAAAAATAAAAAAAAATAAAATTGCAGGTTAATTTTAGAGCTTTGAGATAATGTTCACTTTATCTTCGGAACTCCTTGATCTCAAATTCAAACTTTTTAAAATTAGAAGTTTTTATTTCTTGCGCAGCCAAAAACGATGCCTAAAGAATTAATGGGGGAGAAAGCCCCTCCTACTTTCAAATCGTCACTTTCAAAACATTTTCTCTTTTCGAAAGCGCTTCTTAAAAATATGCCTTTTGTTATTTTTTTACAAGTAGAGCATGGGTAATTATTAAGGGAATTTTAGGGTAGATGCGTCCTCTCTTCTGCGCTCTGTTATTGAGGGTTGTGGGTACCGGTTGGCCAGATGGGCGTCTTCTGGAAGGCGGGATTTCTGCTCGACTAGGGGTTCGCTATGCCGACCAGCCAAAACGATTTCAGGTTATAGGAAGGAATGGAGTTTTTACTCAAACGGTTGCTTGGCTATGAAATCTTTTGCAGATGCATCTGATGCATCTGAAGAGATCTGTCCAAAGATATCTAAATCGAAAAAATTCTTTTTTTCAGATAGCTTTACTTTTCTTTCTTCTTTCTATGGTGTCCGTGAAATCAAAAGAGCTCTCTGGACAAGAGTTGCTCGATTTTGTGAGCAAAAACAAACAACTATGGGTGCCAAAGCCGGAAATTTTGAATTCATCCGAAGTGCAGCGATACGGTGTCATGGATGTGAAATACATTCAGGTTTGTAAAAAAACAAACTTAAAAAGGAAACCTTTTTTGGTATCTAAAGCCCAAAAGTAGTTTGTCTTTAATGTTTTTTAAGGGCATAAATGTTTGATCATGATTTGGTACCGGAAAAATCTTTTGATCTAAGCTTTACCGACTATCCAAAGGTCTTTTAATGGTTGAACGTATCTTTATTGTGCTTTTCAGATTCCCGAGGGCGCACCGACTCTTGAGCTTGGAGAGGAAATTGAGCTTGGAGAGGAGACTGAGGAGATTCCCGAATTCTTCGATGCTCGACAGAAATGGCCGGAATGTATTTCAATTGGGTGGATTCGAGATCAATCAAATTGTGGATCTTGTTGGGCTGTGGCGGCGGCTGAGGTAAAGCTAATATGTTTTGATAATAGGTTTTAAAACAGGATAAAAGCTATGCACAAAGCTAGCAAAGTGCAAGGCCTCTCTTGATTGCAATAGGATGAATGTCGGTATGGCGCAGTGGGTGGCGCAATTGGCTGGAAAACGAAAAGTCGCGGGTTCGAGCCCTTGCGCCGACATTTCTTTGTAGTTGTCATAGCCGAAAAGGTTTGAGTTTTCTTGACTAGCCGAAGAGTTTTCAAACCATATTGACCAGAGGTTTGAAACCTTTTCGGCTACGACATACACTCTCAGACATTCACGTTCAACTAGCACATTAAAATGAATGTATAGGTGGCCTCGGATCGAATGTGCATCAATCCACCATATTACTCTATGATGCTCTCATCTGAAGATATTCTCTCGTGTTGTGGCCGTCAGTGCTATCAACAGGAGGCCTGTCGGGGTGGTTATCCATTTGCGGCGATGAATTGGTAAACTTTACATGCATAAATTGATAAACTTTACAATTTACAATAGCTTTCAGTCAGCGATGTTGATTCAGGTGGAAGACGAACGGGATCGTCACCGGCACCGAGTACACCGATCACCAGGGTTGTCGTCCGTCCATGCCCAGGTTGTTCCATTCGATCCGCTCCAAGATGTCAACAACAATGTCAACAAAGCTATCCGAGAGACTACACACAGGATAAATACTTTGCCGAGGAAGCCTATTATGTGCCTGGAGATGTGACAACGATTCAACGAGAGATCCTTGCACATGGACCTGTGGAAGCCGCCTTCAGGCTTTTTCAGGATTTCTATCATGTTGGAAAGAGAATCTATCATGTAAGCTATTAAATGTTAGATATTCTAACATTGTGAGTTTTTCAAGTTGTTTAAAGCTCAATAACCCTATCATAGATTAGAATCATAAATACATTATAAAATAGATACATCACTTATTTTAGGGTCAAGTCCCATATTGGCTAGCGGTGAACTCATGGGGAGCCGGCTGGGGCGATCAGGGACTCTTCCGAATCCTTCGCGGAAACAACGAGTGCGGCTTTGAGGATGGAATTGTGGCCGCTCTGCCGAGAAGTTGATTTCTGCAAAAACCCTATGCAAACATTGTAAATGCAAATAATGTAAATGCAAATAAATATAAATAAACTTTTAAATGTCACCGAAAACATTTTTATTAGGCTGGTAAGAACGTCTTTTCGCCTTTTTGTATATTCCCGTCTAGAAAAGATGAATGCACCAATTAGCATACAGTTTATTTCTTTATAGTTTTTACAGTTTTACAGTGTTACAGTTTGAAACGATAACTCTTTCTCCACAAAAGAACGTTGAATTATTGTGAAAATGTTTGGTTTTTGAGTTTTTTCAGAGCCGCAAAGTCGGCTAGTCGAAATGGCGACCACTCAATCACGCGATTCTATTACATCTATTACAACAGTTAATCGAGTTTTTCAACATTATATTCTACTCTGTGGAATTACTGCAAAGACATAGGCACCCTCGAAAACGTTGAGAATCTTGGCGGGAATTCCTCCCAAAGCTGCACAACGACGAACCTCGTCGACGTAGAACTCGGCTGAAAACAGGTGTTTCTCAACAGGAATACCTATCCCGGTGCGGTATTGGTATATATTGTTTTTTGCTCAATTGTTTTTTGCTCAATGCACCTCTGGCCGTCTTCTTTGCTTATCCTCAGAGTTAAACAGTGGAAAAATGTCAAAACTGATTGGATAGGGCTGAATATTTAACGTGTTTGATAAAAATACTTGCGCTTTCTGAATAAATAGAAGAATTTGCTGAATAGCTGGTTTTTAAAGACATGAAAAAGAATGAAGAAGCCATCAAACCATTTCAACCACCCTTTACTATTCTGTTTCAAGACTAGTTTCCGCACTTTAATTCTTGTGCTTTAAAACCAATTGTTACGAATAGGCGAAGTTTCAAAAGGAATATTTTTGAAAAATTCAATATTGCATGCTTTTTATACAAAAGCTCTGGAATTTTTAAAAAGGACATTTGCGAAGTTGATTTGCAATAATAATCGACACTTTTTTCAATGAAACAATTAAGGAACACATATCCTCAAAACTTGAAAACATAATATCCTAAAAACCATGCCCCGATCAGTTTTGACCGTCCTACTAGCATTCAAAACACAATTTGAATAATCTTTTCAACCCACTTTAATTGCTCAGATACATGCACACATCCTCATTCGGTATTTGAAAGCTTTCAGGAGGGCATTTAAAAGAATCAACATTCAAAATTAATAACCCAAAAAATGCTAGAAACTAGTCTTTCATCAAGCTTCGTACAGTCGATTGGAAAATCTCCAAAAACTGAGAAACAATAAAATGAAATTGAATTACTCTGCTCCTTAAGCTCTTCTTATCACCAACTTTTACGACGCTTCAAGTATCCTTGATAAATTTATTGTCTTTTACAGAAAAGTGTTAAAAGTAAAAAGAAAAAGTGTAATCAAATCTTTTCAAAACGAAGAATCAATTCGAGTAAAATTGTTTTTATAAGTTTTATATAGTTTACTCTTTTCTTCAAGAGTTAGTCTTCTTGATCTGTTTGTTAGTTTAAAACAGATACTCGGCTGCCGTGGCAAATAAGTGATCTCACTTGAACTTGCCCAACCAAGAAGGAAGTTTGATAACTGAAGTTCAAATTGAAGTTTGATAACTGAACGTTTAAAAACCATAGTTTTACAGAAGTTTTCAAAGAAAACACATCAAAGCACTATAACATAGACACATGAATCTAATGAATGAAACGACACCTTCTTGGAATGAATCGACACCAAATTTCAGCCCATTTGTTGTCACCCTGTATGGTCATGGCCCAATGAATTATGAGCAATGTAACTAATATAGCTTTAACAATGCATTTTAACTTCCGACGAGGTCTCGGTATACTTAATTTAGATTCGAATACATTTGATTGTTCTTTTGCACAAACAATCTAACAATAACAATCAACAAAACTTTTGCTAAAAAAGTATTTTGGAATCAGAAACCATTATTGTTAAATTGTGAATCCTATGACCAATTAACGGCTTCGAAAATGCGCTTCGAAACGAATAGAAACGGCAAATTTTGCTTTTATAGCATCGTGCAAAAGTCTTGAACCAGTGCCAACTTCCACTAATTTAGCAAACAATATCATTGCTCTATAGGGTAAGTTAAAAAACAAACTGACCTTTTGGATACCCTTTTCCATCTAGTTTACAAAGTCCAAGAGTTTACCAAGTTTTCAAAAAACGGAGATATGTTGAAATATTGGGTTGGGGAGAATGAGTCGGCGCCGAAAATCAAAGAAATTTCTAAAACTTATAGCAGACTTTGTCAAATGATATGATATCCGTAGAAGGGTAACTAATTCTCTACAAAATAATATTTAAAAGAGAACTCAAACAGCGCCTCAACTCAACAAAGGATCATTTTTTCACAAAATCGATAAACTGTCATCTAGAGTAAACGGTTGGAGGGATCTTCCTGAAAATTTGGTAACTTATGTAATTTGGTTTTATGTAAAATTTGGTAACTTAAGTGTGCTCTATCTTTTTTATATAAACACCAAAGGAGGTTTATGTGGAAGAAACTGTTCAAGCAATGAGTCGTACTTTTTGTCATTTTGATTAGCTGTGTTTGGGAATCCATAAAATCCCAAAAAAGAAAAGCTTTGTGGAATCCCTCAAAGGCCATTTTGTAAAGAAATAGTGGACCATTTTGATGAAACAAAACGTGTATTTAAAGAAGGTTTTATGGGTGCAAAAAGTTTCTTTAAATTTCGGCGCCGACTCATTCTCCCCAACCCAATATGTTTTATGGCTTTAAGGTTTTGAGCCTCGTCAACTTCTACGATTCCATTGGTTTCTCCAATTTTTCCTCTCAGATTGTTTACCAGATATTCCACGCAAAGAATCCTAGTTGTTGAAGTCGACCGCGGTGATTCATCTCCAATTCTTTCGCACAATAGTTGATCGAGGTCCACTGTTGAGTCCAACCATAATGGTAGGGTTGTGAGAAACGGGATTTTGGTGCTCTCCATCCTTGAGCCAACACGCAGGTCGATCGCTGTCCAGCACGACGTTTTGTCATATCCGCATTGGGGGTTCTGATTGTGCAATAGCTTCATGACGTGATGGTTGGCGCATGTGCGAGTAATAAGCAAGATTGTTGAAAGAACGAGATTGCATTGGCCTCGGTAGTCGGGAAGCGAAACATGAATCCACCGCGCCCTTAGAAAATAGTGGAAAAATGATTTTCTGTGGTTTTCCTTGTTCATTTTCATGGAAGGATGCAAATTTGGCGGTTGTATAACGGAAAAGAACCCTTTTCGCGTTGATCGTGAGCCATCGGCCTCGTTAGTCGGTAAGCGAAACATGAATCCAAGTCCGACTTTGGGTAGGCCAACACTTCGACTTGCAGCCTCAGTACTTCTTCAGCAAAGAGATCCGAGATTTGATCCGAGACTCGCCCACTACAAATTACTACTACACTACGCCCACTACAAATTACGTCCTTTCTATGCCACCCATGGCTTCTGACATTAAGTCTGAACCAGCTTCCTCGCCGTCTACTCTACCGGCTTCCCCCTATGGATTATCCACGGGAAGCTGCCTATCCACAATGGCTCCGAGTAAGATTACTCTATGTGAGATTGTCAGAATAAAGAATAATTCGTAATTTATTCCTGTAGGCAAGAATCTTATCGGTAGATACCAACTTAATTCACATTTAGGGTTTGCTCAAGCTACGACGAACATGGTGGGGTCTGATGGCTCAAGGATTCCTGAAGAAAGTGGGTTTAATTGGAATAAATCTTATCAACATTACAAAAGCTTTTTAAATAAAAAATATTGATAAATCGTAAAAAGATATGACTTTTGAGTGAAGTGCTTTGGTTATAAAGAAAGCGAGCAAATGACTCTGCGTGAGGAAAAGTGTGAAAATGCATCGATATTTGGACTGAATTCAGCCATTTCACATATTCTTTAGCGTGCTCAGTTTTCAAAAGACATTTGCGCTGCTCAAGAAAAGTGTAGACAAGAATCTTATTGGTAAATGCTAAATTAAATGTGAAATCGAAGAAAGTGGGTTTATTTTGTTTCGAGGGCTTCTATCCACTCAGAAACCTAAATTCAGCAAAATTATGATGACTTTTTCAGTGATGGCTCGAAGGGATCGCCTGGATTTGATTAGAGAGAGGTTGGGTGCCAATAACATTCCACCAGTTTTGCCAGGTAAGATCTTTTCAATTTCCCATTCAATAGCTATTTTCAGTCTCCTCTACTCCCGCATTGGTTGCCGCCCTTCCACAGGTGGATTGTTTTTCATATGTTATTATGTTTTACTAATAAATTTAGGCTCTCCTCCGAGCATACGAGCCATTATTCTGGGAACGCAGACCAACGGCTAGAGATTTTTAATTTAAAATATAATTTTTTTTTTCTTGTTGTTTTTCATTATTTCTTAATTTGTTTTTGCGCTATTTTATATACCTGATAAATATTTTTGTTCTTTTTTGGTTTGTTTATTTTGTTTTGTCACTTTGCAAACAGGAGAATGCTGATGTAAGGGTTCAGAGTTGCTCAATTTGTTTTTCTAGGTTAAAGAATGGTTTGATGTTCCACATGGCTCGGTAACAATTGTTCCTCTCAAGAAAGAGACGAGCGCTCAAATTTTTACAGTATTTGACAAAGGTGATTTGCCTGAAGATTGAGCTTGTACAACATGGATAAAAGGCTTAGGTTGGGTAGCTTGCATATTAATAGTGTTAACGAGAACTCCAGGTAGAAATGTTTCTGTAATACGACGTCCAGACATTGGCCAACCTTTCATGAAGGTTTCTTTTTTAATTTTAAGAGGATCATAGTTATAAGTTAACAAAGATTCAAAGAATGAGACACTGGACAGGACGGGTTTTCCTCTTGTTACTAAAATACCTATGCAACGCTATAAAAATATGTCTTGATCAAAGATTGGAAACTCTTACTGTTTGAGTTTTTGAAGTAAATCTTCAAAGTTTAGGCTTTTCCGAGAAAATCTTATCGTTCTCATCCACGACAACGCGCGCCCTCATGTTGCAAAACTGACTGGCTCTAAGATAAATAGCTGTTTGGGAACTTTTAGCGCATCCCCTTTTGATTACTTGGGTTGGGGAGATTGAGCAAGAGCAACAAGAGCAAGAGACGAGCAACAAGTCATTTAACATTTCGCGCTTTTCCTATCACTTTCTTTCACCTTTGCTCTCTTACAGCTAGCAAACAATTGGCCACCAAGGCTGCCCGCAAGAACAGGAAGAAGAAGAACAAGAAGAACAAGAACAAGAAGGACAAGAAGCTTGAAGTTAGTGGGCGGGATCTGTTGGCGCAAGAGACGTTTTTCCCGTGTGCACAAATGGCGGTGCGGTATTGTCATGGTCCCAAAGTTATGACGAGCTGTGCAGAAAATTTGACGTAAAGTAGCCAAAGATAATTGCCAAATGGTCCTATCAATCAGTTTGATTTTGTCACTATAGACAGCTGGTTGCTTATTCGATAAAAGTCTCAAATGAGGATATGCGCAATTTTAGTGATTGCTTTCGTTTTGATGGCTTTCTCGGGAACACTTATTCAGGTGGGGAAGTCGATTGAGTGTCGTTTCTCAAAAAAAAGAACTTTTACGTAATATTTTAGGACAAAAATGCATATTGAATTTTTGCAATGTAGCAATGATTACGGCAACTTTACAAATTACCCACTATTTGGAACACTACTGTAACCCCGAAAACGCGTTACTCGCACAGAATCCTATTCTAGATTCCCCAAATTATTCTCAATAAAAACAATCTTTTTCCTGGCTTTATGCACTGCAGACGAGTGTGAGCGGATTTTACACTGTCGAAATGCGTTCTTCGTCTTTCTCGCTGGGAGGAGAAATGCTGGGCTGAAGATGATGAAGATGATGGGGATTTTGAATGAAAGCCAAGATCAATATTTGTAGTTATTTATTGTCTTTCAAAGAAACGGGTTCTTTTTGGAAAACCAAATCATCTCAATTGTTAGATCCCAGTGAAACTGTGGAACTATCCGGGTGCGCCGTAAGAAAAAGTGGCATCTTGCATACGGCACGCCCGGATAGTTCCACAGAGACCCCGAAATTCGGTTTAATTAGCCAAGGGTTAATTGCCTCGGGTTTTTGGCAATTAAGGCAATTAACCCTTGGGCTCTGGCTTCCTTATATCTTTATTGTGAATTTGAAGAAGCCAAAGCCATTTCCAGAGTCGTCTATCGTACCTGACTTAAAGGAATTGAAAATG
>CAUEEP010000558.1:0-14490 GCA_958450365.1 Mesorhabditis belari | reverse complement strand
CATTAAGATATTTGAGCTCAAAGTTGGGGTGCAAAGGGATGGAGTATCGAATAGAATGCACCTTAAAAGAACACGTCATGCACAAGGGTCTTGTAGCTTCGAGTTTAGCAAATGAAGTGTAATATCTTTTTCCAGACAGGCGAATTTTTTCGGTGCTGTCAGAATTTCTATTTTTATTAAGATACTTTTATTAAGATATTAAGATATTTGAGCTCAAAGTTGGAGTTATCACAGAAATTATCAAATTTTAATACTTCTTAATCGCAATCGTCCCTTATCTTGGTTCAGCTTGTCCGTGATGTTCCTCATCTAAACTTCAATCAAAAATCCAAGATACTCCAACTTATGTTGTAGAAATGTTGTACAGAACGCGGCACATAGCTCATCCAATCGATACATTTGCTTTCCAATAGATCAGCAATAACTTGGTCGACGGTCGTCGTCAAATAGTGACAAACTGACTCCTCCGAGAGCTCGCCGATGCCGTAGAAACTGAAAGAGAAATGTTAAGATAGAAGAGAAATGTTAAGATAAAGCCATTTTATATGCAACTTTCGGACATGATTTTGACCTACAAAGAGAACTTTTTAGCCGTACTTTGGATTCGCGAAGAGTCTTCGGTAGAGATAGGTGCCTGCGATGTACTCCATTACACTCTGCTTTGTGGTGATCGTCCCGGGGTGCCAAAAAACACCATTGAACAAATATTTTATTAGTAAGTTTGAACGAGATTGGGACGGAGTACTTCAAGTGTTTGTAGGAAATAAAAAATTTCAAAAACTGAGGCTAAAATTTCAATGTTGACTAATATATTATTGCGCATAATATTACAGAAAATAGGTATTTTTTGTTCTTATAAACAAATAATGCAAATGCATTTGTAGAGAATTTTTATTTGAACGTGAATATTAGTGGCATATTTCACAGTTTGTTTCAATGGTACGTTATCTTAATTAACTGCGATACGATAATTTATGATATAACTGCGGATCGGTCTGACTCGGAAAATAGCTAAAAATCGACCCCAGTGCGGTAACAGAGCTTATACAAAAGTTTACAGAAACTAGGGGTTTAGAGTTGCTTAAACTATCTCTGGAGTTGGCTTTAGTTGCTTAAATTCCATATTTCACAGCTCATACAAATTTCGACTAAAGAATTTCCGTATAATAAATTTCTTGTCGTTTTCATATTAATAAAGCTATGTGCAGTTCAACAACAAATTCAATATGTCAAAAACTACGTATAAAACCATTTATCTGAAAATAAAAATCTATGTTCAAAGCAAAAATGCAAGGCAAGCTCACCGTACCGTCAAAATCACAAGTAAGTACACCAAACTTAAACAAAAAGTTCTCCTAGAAAAGGTAATAAACTAGTTATAAAAATTATTCCTGCTCCAATTCGACCAGCACTCCGCCACAATCTTTTGGATGAAGAAAAACGACTGGTTTGTTGTGGGCGCCGATTTTTGACTTCTCATCGAGGGTACGAATTCCAAGAGGTCTAAAATTCAAAAAATTGAATCTCGAAATCTCGACAGATGATTCTGAACGTTCCAAAGAGCAATAAAAGTTTAACATTTCTTGAAAGCTAAACAACAAAGTATTGTACTTACTTGACACTTTTCAGTGCTTTGTCTTTAACCGATGCAGATGTGATGCATACCACCACTCTTATTCTTGTTCAAGAAATCCTAAAGAAAAAATAGCGTTGACTTTTGGAGTCAGCCAACCTGAATAGGTCTCTTATCACCCCGCGGCAACAAAAGTTCAAGTTTTGGGTCGGGCGGCAGCTCAAAACCGTGTAGACCCCATGTTCTGGTAGTGGCTAAACAATTTGTGGAGGTTGAAATGAAATAAAATGAAATATACCACAGTCTCGCTGACTTTCGCGTCATGATCTTTGTAGAATTTCGCAGCTTTCTCCAAATCGCCTGTGGCAATTGAGACGCCCAAGTAGGCCAGCCAATGGATGTGATGCGAAGCCCTGCAAAAATAATAAAATTTAATTTTAATTTAATAATTTAAAATCAATAGAATTCAATGATTTGGATATCAATGAAAGCATTATTTGGTGAATGATAATGTTTAAATTTGGTTGACTGTTGTTGTAGCAAAATAGTCAAATAAATTAGTATAAAACTTCTAACTACCGTTACCAGTTTTCCCTTTAGCCCAATTTTAAGCCTTAGAGTACTGTAGTCCGAAACCCTGTAGCCGAATATTTCTTACGCTATGTTTATACAGCATGTTTAGAAGTTGTTTCCAGGGCACTTGGGGGCAAGTGTCAAGCTGTTTAGAAGATATCTGATATTTAAATTCTACCCTATCTGAATTCCTCAATTTTCAGTCCCGACCCGAACACCGTATCGATGCACGCCAATCACAATATGGACTATTCATGAAGAACTCCGCTTGCCAGTTAAACATCCAACAAACGCTTGTACATAAGTGTGTCCAGTTTCATTCAAAGACTTGATACGCATTTTCGTTCCCAATACTAAGCTGTCAATTTTAATCGTCTATATTTTAAAGTTAATAAATCTTAAAATATCTCTTATACAAACTCTATAAGATCTTATACAAATAAAATAAACTCTCTTATACAAATTGCTTTTTAAATTTGCTTTAAATTTTAAATTAAAATTGCTCTAAAAACCTTGGATTTTACCTTGTAAAAAGAATAAAGCCAAAATCTACTGGTTTTCGATTGGATTTTTTTTGCTAAGCTAATTAAAAATTGGATTTTTAATTAATTTCAATTGTTTTTTGACATCAGTAATAGAAAGTATAGAAAAAGACAGGTGTTATTTTAAAGCAAAATGTCTGGAATGACTTTCTAAGCTTTCTAAGTAGAAAAAGGAAGAGATTATTGCATTCGTTGTCCCACTTCGTACCTCTGAAAGGGAATTTTGCTTTATCACAGGAAAAATCGGGAATTTATGAATTCAGGAAAAGCTTTATTACCCCGAGATGTAGCGGAATTGGACGATCATCGACCGAATCGAGGCGGAGACCTGGACGAATTTGGCGAATCGGGCCAATCTTTAACGAGTTTGGAGACAATAACAGATTTTCAAAAAGCACCCAAGTCAAGTCGTTTCGTTCCTGCTGTGTTTTCATTGAGCAGAGCATAAGAAATCTTCTAACTCTTGTAGGCTGATTTAAATTAAACCAGACGCAGACCAGGATATCAGAAGCGTTCTTAATAAATTCTTGATTTTTTATACTAGTAAATCTCGTCACAAAGGCTCTCCCGGAAACAAACTGTAAGCAGCTAGCTGGTAGTGGTAGACATAAAGTTAGATAAAGGTATATGATTTGTTTGTTAACAAATATATTCTTCTCACCTGATCGTGTTGATGTATCATTGCTAGACCGAGATGTTGTGGTTCCATTCTTTGTGTTCGCTCGTTAATTTCTCTTTTCTTTGTCTTCCTTTTCTTTTCAAAAATATACTGATAAGAAACGAATCGAAGAAATCTCTAAAATTTTTAGTAAGTAAAAGGAAGTCGATTGCAGAATCGTTTGGAAAAGATTAGTGAAAGGAGTGCTTGGAATAAAGTGAAAGATTGAAATTCCGTGACGTCAATCGTGACGTGCTTGGATTGGCTTCTTTTTCGGGTTTTTTATCAAAATGACACATGAGAAACAGGATACGAAAACAGTAGGTACACATAGAGATGATATAGCTCTCGTGTCTGGCATTGCTGAAGGAAAGCAGGTGACGCAGAGGCAAATCAAATTATCAAATTTTAATACTTCTTAATCGCAAGCGTCCCTTATCTTGGTTCAGCTTGTCCGTGATGTTCCTCATCTAAACTTTCAATACAAAAATGCAAGATACTCCAACTTATATTGTAGAAATGGTATAGGCTCATCCACATGTGATACATTTGCTTTCCAATAGATCAGCAATAACTTTCGTCGACGGTCGTCGTCAAGTAGTGACAAACTGACTCCTCCGAGAGCCCGCCGATGCCGTAGAAACTGAAAGAGAAATGTTAAGATAGAAGATCTAGCTTATGACAAAATAAAGCCATTTTTATATGCAACTTTCGGACATGATTTTGACCTACAAAGAGAACTTTTTAGCCGTACTTTGGATCCGTAAAGAGTCTTCGGTAGAGATGGTGCTTGCGATGTACTCCATTACACCTGCTTTGTGGTGATCGTCCCGGGGTGTCAAAAACACCATTGAACAAATATTTTATTAGGTAAGTTTGAACGAGATTGGGTGACGCTACTTCAAGTGTTTGTAGCAAAATGGAAAATTTCAAAAGCTGAGGCTAAAATTTCAATGTTGAGGGCTTCGAATTCCAAAATTTGGAGCTGGTTTCCATTTCTGTTTGTCTGTTGAATTTGTTAATTTTTATTGGGAGCAAACCACTCAGAAAGCTTACCATGATACCTTTATAATGACTTTGATAATATAAATTGCTTTGACAAAGATATCTGGCCACAGCACACCAACAAAGATATAGGAGCCCCTACATGAAAAGATTTAACGCCTAACAAGCAGCTGACATAGCTAACAAGCAGCTGTCACACCTAAGGTTGACACGCCTAACAAGCAGCTGACATTTAAGTCTCGTCGTCTTTCGAGATTTCGAAAATAAAATTTTTTTTTCTAGCTTACTTAAGCTAGCAAGAATGACAAAATAGTCAAAATAGACTCAATTCTTGTTTTAAAGTCAAAAGTTGTTTCAAAAAGTTTGTGTTCTTCAAGTATATTTTGTGCTCGAAAAACCACACGTTTCTAGTCCATTTCTGAAGTTCTTTTATATATGTTTCGTATTCGGACAAGGAATGATTAACATTTGCATTGGTTCAGCGAGAAAGTGATGAATCAATAAAAAGAAAGAAAGCGACAATTCCAAAAATCTTTTTGTGCAGAGAGAAAGAAAATTCGACAACAATTCTATGAATTCTAGTAAGAGAGCCGATTTGGAGTAATTCGAGGTGAAAAAGGAGACCATTCCAAACGTTAGTCGAATTCTGTAAATGTTTTAAATTTTGATAGTTTAGCTGGAGTTTATCTAAAGTGAATGATTTAACTGGATTCTAACAAAGAACGGTTTCTAACTGGATTCTAACACCAGGAAAGGCTTTTAACTGGATTTTCCCTGTAAACCAGACAAAGCTAGAGCCAGGCCCTGGATCTAGCTTGACCCATCCAGCTCTGCTTTGAGCTACTTGTCTCTTCCTGGTGCAGCCGAGTCTTAGCTTAACCTAACTTAAACCCTAGGGTTTTAATAATTTTGTTGGGCTTTTTATAGATTTGTTGATAATCTGTCAATCATTGATCATTATTGTCGTTGTTGTTTTACCTTCAAACTCAGCCGTATATGGCTCAGACTTCATTTTCACGAATTCAGAGGGTGTTCACTGAATCTCAAAAAGTCCAGCTGCAATTGACGCAATGATCCTTGATTCTGAAAATTGAGATTTTTATGTTTGTTTTGAAAGTTTAAAAGCTTGAAAGCTCGATGAAATCTCTTTACTTTAAAGCTAAATATTTGAATCATAAAAATACAAATTTAAATGGATAAATCTTCCCTTTAAAGGCTTTTAACTGGATTCCAACACCAGGAAAGGCTTTTAACTGGACTACCATTACAGACATTCGTTTAAAGTTCTAGCATTAAATAAAACGAACCAAAGAATGAAACATGCACATGTCCGGTTCCTCATCTTCACCATTTGGACAATCTCGATTTCCATTACACAAATCAACCGCTCTGATACAAGGCCAATCGATTGGATATTTTCCTTCGATTAAAGTTAGAGAAATAAAGAAGACAAATTAATATGCAACTTATCTAATATAATAGATTTTATTAATGCGTTTTCGCACTTTATTTCTTCTGAATAAAGTATTTATATAAATATTTATCTATAAATGATTCAAGCCAAATACATATTGGACACTCGGCTGGGGCATGCTCTGACAGCTTTTAGAAAAGAGATAACTCAAGACAAATTTTGTACCCATCGATCTGTATTGATTCATATATTGATATAAAACGTCATATATTGATATAAAACGTCAAAACTTTAGCATAAGCTATAAAACGTCAAAACTTCGCAAATTTAAGGTACACTCCCAAAATTTCGGAAAGAACTTTTCCATCAACCCAATATCAATTAATCTAATACTTGCTGCATTAGAAAGGCCTATTTTCTACAGAATCAAGAAATGTTATGAAAATTTGAACACAGTGAACACACGATTTTCAGCGGTTCAATGCAGCGGTTCATCTTGGCAACTAAATTACCGGCTTTTTGGGGTAAAAATTTCCACGATATCCACGATTTTCACGTTCTAACAAAAGTTCATTTCCTTTTGATGTCAAACGAATTATTTTGGTGCAGATGTGCCAGAAAGCTTGCGTTTAAGCTTTAAAGAACATTGCTTGGATAGCTTGAAGCTGAAAGGATAGCTGAAAAACATTAAAATCGTTCGAATTCAAATGAAACAATGAAACACATTAAAATTGACATTTTTGACGTAAAAGACATTCCCATCGATGTCTTTTCTATGCAACGAAGCGTGCTTGCGAGCTTCGACCAGTCGCATCTCGACCCCGAGGAACGTGGCCAAGAATGATGGAAAGAATTTGCAATCAGGAGAGATCTATGACCACTCATTTCAGAATCGGTTTGGCCTTGGCTTTTTCGAAAAATGGCTTTTCGTTAGTTTTCGCAGGGTGAATTTATTCATTTATAGATAAATCATTTATTAAATACTTTATTCAGAAAGAAATAAACGCATGTAAAATTATTATATTGATAATTTGCATATTAATTTGTCGTCTTTATTTCTCTAACTTTAATCGAACGAAAAATGAACCTGAGCTTGAACAAAACCCGAACAATCCCCAGGTCTTTCATTTGTTTTCCTCCAATCCTCCATCCAATACAATGGGAATTTCAAAGTCTAGACTCAAACTTTAATCTGTGACAATGCAATAATCTCTTCCTTTTTCTCATTAGAAAGCTTTCCTTTTTTCTATCACAAGTCATTCCAGACATTTTGCTTTAAAATAACACCTGTCTTTTTCTATATTCCATTACTGACGTCAAAAAACAATTGAAATAATAGCAAAAAAAATCCAATGGAAAACCAGTAGATTTTGACTTTATTCTTTTTACAAGGTAAAATCCAAGGTTTTTAGAGCAATTTTAATTTAAAATTTAAAGCAAATTTAAAAAGCAATTTGTGTAAGAGAGTTTATTTTATTTGTATAAGATCTTATAGAGTTTGTATAAGAGATATTTTAAGATTTATTAACTTTAAAATATAGACGATTAAAACTGAAACAAGTTTCAGCTTAGTATTGGGAACGAAAATGCGTATAAAATCTTTGAATGAAACTGGGCACACTACTGCACAAGCGTTTGTTGGATCTTATAGAGTTGGATCTTTTTTATACTTTTCCGTCCACTATGATGTTTTTGGGATCGTTGGTGTTTTGAAATAAAAAATTAAAAGAAGAAATTACAAGTGCAGAATGACAAGGAAAACTTCTTCTTTGTAACTAAAACAAATTTGATTAAGCCAAGAAGCGTTTACGAGTTTTGTAAAACAAAAGAAATCCGGTGATTATCTTGGTACTCGATGGTATTTGAAGAATCGACGCACATGTAGGTATATTAGAAGCTTTACGCCAATTTATTTGACTATTTTGCTACAAAAACAGTCAATCGAATTTAAAACATTATCATTCACCAAAGAATGCTTTCATTGGTATCCAGATCATTGAATTCTATTCCCTGGAGAAGTTCGACTCCATCCAATCTTTGTCAACCTTTGCATAAACTTACTTTTATCCATTCTTTAGCTTCGTAGCTTGTACTTGTACTTCTTCTTGTACTAGAGTCTTCTCTCACTAATTTCTTTTCTAGATGTCCTCTTTTTTTGAAAATTAATGTCTTCAAACTGCTAACTTTCAATTGATCAGCTTAATTTTAGTCAAATTCAATCTGCAAATCACAAGCCTCAAAAAATCAGACTAAAATTGGGCTAAAGGGAAAACTGGTAACGGTAGTTAGAAGTTTTATACTAATTTATTTGACTATTTTGCTACAACAACAGTCAACCAAATTTAAAACATTATCATTCACCAAAGAATGCTTTCATTGATATCCAAATCATTGAATTCTATCACATGGAGAAGTTCGACTCCAGCCAATTTTTGTCAACCTTTGCATAGACCTACGTTTATTGATTCTTCTCACTAATTTTCTTTCTAGAGGTCACCTAGTTTTGAAAATGACTGTCGAACGTTCAGCTTTCAATTGATCAGCTTAATTTTAAAATGCTATCTTTTCTACCCCATAAAACGCTATTAGACTGTAATCTTTAGGCAAAACATACCATTTCTTTCTCGGGAAAAGACCCAACAAAGGTTCGGCTTTTTTTCATTAAAGGCTTACCAAATTACTAATTTAGGTTGATCGTTCGGCTGCTTATGGAGCCAGATACAATTTACAATTTTTTACAATTTTATACAGTTTATAAATATAAATAATTTTAAAATAGGGTGCATAATATTTCTTTTTAGGTGTCGTATGCAATTGGGATGGCGGAGCCACTGTCGGTGACCGTCATCCCGTGCAATACATCGCCGCTTTCTGAGGAGGAATTCCTGGCGATCGTAGGGCTAGGGCTTGAGAAGATGCGAAATAACAGAGGCGGCTAGTGGACATATCATTGTTTCTTTTCGTGACCAGCTACAGTCACTCTATTAGAAAAAGCAATTCCAGTGCAAAAAGTTTCTTTAAATGTCGGCGCCGACTCAATCTCCCCAACCCAAGTAATCAAAAGGGGATGCGCTAAAAGTTCCCAAACAGCTATTTATTTTAGAGCCAGTCAGTTTTGCAACATGAGGGCGCGCGTTGTCGTGGATGAGAACGATAAGATTTTCTCGGAAAAGCCTAAACTTTGAAGATTTACTTCAAAAACTCAAACAGTAAGAGTTTCCAATCTTTGATCAAGACATATTTTTATAGCGTTGCATAGGTATTTTAGTAACAAGAGGAAAACCCATCCTGTCCAGTGTCCCATTCTTTGAATCTTTGTTAACTTATAACTATGATCCTCTTAAAATTAAAAAAGAAACCTTCATGAAAGGTTGGCCAATGTCTGGACGTCGTATTGCAGAAACATTTCTACCTGGAGTTCTCGTTAACACTATTAATATGCAAGCTACCCAACCTAAGCCTTTTATCCATGTTGTACAAGCTCAATATCTTCAGGCAAATCACCTTTGTCAAATACTGTAAAAATTTGAGCGCTCGTCTCTTTCTTGAGAGGAACAATTGTTACCGAGCCATGTGGAACATCAAACCATTCTTTAACCTAGAAAAAAAAATTGAGCAACTCTGAACCCTTACATCAGCATTCTCCTGTTTGCAAAGTGACAAAACAAAACAAACAAACCAAAAAAGAACAAAAATATTTATCAGGTATATAAAATAGCGCAAAAACAAATTAAGAAATAATGAAAAACAACAAGGAAAAAAAAATTTATATTTTAAATTAAAAATCTCTAGCCGTTGGTCTGCGTGTCCCAGAATAATGGCTCGGAGGAGAGCCTAAATTTATTAGTAAAACATAACGAACATATTCTTACCTGTGGGTCTACTTCTTTAATCTTTTCGATGGTAACAATTTGCATTACAAGACAGTTCTTGTATTTGCACAGCCCCACCAGCTCATTTTTCACGAAAAAGAGTTTCATGATTTTCTCGATCTAAACATTGTTAATACGCCAATAAACTACCCGCTTCATACCTTGATGCCTCGATCGAGTAAACATGATGGTAGAGAAGGTGGATTCTTTCTTTGCAATGAAACATTTGTGGACGCTTCGTGCTAGAATTGATCTATTAATAGCTAAACTTTAAACAAACTCACATTTTTGACTGCTCGTTGATCAGCTGAAGTGGGTGGAGAATTCTCTATTGAAGCACCCGTAACATTGACCTAAAAAGAATCATAAATTAGCTTTGAAAAACAATCCACCTGTGGAAGGGCGGCAACCAATGCGGGAGTAGAGGAGACTGAAAATAGCTATTGAATGGGAAATTGAAAAGATCTTACCTGGCAAAACTGGTAGAATGTTATTGGCACCCAACCTCTCTCTAATCAAATCCAGGCGATCCCTTCGAGCCATCACTGAAAAAGTCATCATAACTTTGCTGAATACGTCTAGGTTTCTGAGTGGATAGAAGCCCTCGAAACAAAATAAACCCACTTTCTTCGATTTCACATTTAATTTAGCATTTACCAATAAGATTCTTGTCTACACTTTTCTTGAGCAGCGCAAATGTCTTTTGAAAACTGAGCACGCTAAAGAATATGTGAAATGGCTGAATTCAGTCCAAATATCGATGCATTTTCACACTTTTCCTCACGCAGAGTCATTTGCTCGCTTTCTTTATAACCAAAGCACTTCACTCAAAAGTCATATCTTTTTACGATTTATCAATATTTTTATTTAAAAAGCTTTTGTAATGTTGATAAGATTTATTCCAATTAAACCCACTTTCTTCAGGAATCCTTGAGCCATCAGACCCCACCATGTTCGTCGTAGCTTGAGCAAACCCTAAATGTGAATTAAGTTGGTATCTACCGATAAGATTCTTGCCTACAGGAATAAATTACGAATTATTCTTTATTCTGAAATCTCACATAGAGTAATCTTACTCGGAGCCATTGTGGATAGGCAGCTTGCCGCGGATAATCCATAGGGGGAAGCCGGTAGAGTAGACGGCGAGGAAGCTGGTTCAGACTTAATGTCAGAAGCCATGGGTGGCATAGAAAGGACGTAATTTGTAGTGGGCGTAGTGTAGTAGTAATTTGTAGTGGGCGAGTCTTGCCCACAGTTTATAACTGGTTTTGTTTCCATTGGAGAAGAAGGCAATGGTAATCTCTCTGGAGATTTTTCAGGAAGTCTCGTCTCCGACAACGTTTGCATGCCGGGTAGTGGCGGATGCGATGCGTAGATAAATTGTGCTATTGTGGATAGGCGGCTTCCCGTAGAAATTCCATAGGGAAAAGCCGGTAGAAGGGACGCCGAGGAAGCTGGTTCAGGCTTAGTGTGAGAAGCAATGGGTGGCATAGAAAGGACGTCTTTGAGTTGGTGTGCGATCTTCAATGGTAAATCTTGAGCCTTCGCTGGTTCCGGTTCACGCTTTCGCTACTGTGCGCGCCTTTCAACCGGCATTCTTGAATCTGAAAATAAAAAGATTTCATTGGAATTGATATTTGTATGACTTGCTAAAGTCACTTTTGTCATCAAAACTACTTTTTAGGTTAATCTAGAGCAATGACCATTTCTCGTTGTAAAAACCATATCAAACAACCAAATGAATTGCTTACTAAAAATGCTTTTTTGAAAAGCTTTTTTAAAGAGTAAGCATATCTTTCTATTCGAAATTCGATTAGAAAGATATGGAAAATAGGGCGAGTCTTGTTCACAGTTGAAATCTTGGCGAAATTGTTGTTTACAGGGACTGGGCGCCATTTGTTCACAGTTGACTTCTAGGGGCGATTGTCGTTCATCTTGCTTGCTTGCTCATAGTTGACAACTAGGCGCCTTTGCTTTTCACAGCTGACGTCTAGGCGTTATTATTGTTCACAGTGGACAGCTATGCGCCATTAGTTCACAGTTGACAACCAGGCGCCTAGTGGTTCACAGTGAACAACTAAAGATAGAAAGATAGAAAGATATAGAAATACATGATTTACTGAAGGGCCTTACTCGGAAGCGTCTTTTCTTAATGTAATCTTAATGTAATCGCCGTATGCTTGACGAGGTCAACATTTGGTCGCACATATTTTTTCTGCCAACAAACCCAATCAATAATGCAAAATTGCTCAATTTCCAATTTCCATTCAATTATTGTGGAACTATTGGCAGAGCCTTTGGCAGAAATAGCCCCCGTCTCCTCCCCTGGGCAAGCAGATGTCAAATAATGTATCAATCGGTAGCGATATCAAAGAAAAGATCATTCATTCTCTTCATTTGTCACTTTCAAAATCTGCTCTCTTTACCTATTTTTAAAAATTGCTCAATTCCCCATTTTCCATTCAATTTTCCATTCGTGCCAGGAATGTCTCCTTCATCCTTAAGAAATCAAAGGATGAATGGAACATTCCTTGCACGCAAGGAATTATTCCCCATTTCTTCTTTGAGTCCTTAATTGAATTGATCTAAAATTGAATTAAAAATTCAAAGTATTTTTAAACGTTAGTCGAATTTTTGTCAGATTGACTAGGCTTACGCTATTAAGGTCAAGATTCAATGAAATTGGTCCAAGAAGAGAAATTAACGAGCGAACACAAAGAATGGAACCACAACATCTCGGTCTAGCAATGATACATCAACGCGATCAGGTGAGGAAGAAAATATGATTTAACAAACAAATCATATCCTTTATCTATCTTTATGTCTACCACTACCAGCTAGCTGCTTGCAGTTTGTTTCCGGGAGAGCCTTTGTGACGAGATTTACTAATAGTATATAAGAATCAAGAATTTATTAAGAACGCTTCCGATATCCTGGTCTGCGTCTGGTTTAATTTAAATCAGCCTACAAGAGTTAGAAGATTGCTTATGCTTGCTATGAAAACAAACAGGAACGAAACGACTTGACTTGGGTGCTTTTTGAAAATCTGTTATTGTCATAATTCAACAATTTCTCTTTAGTTTCCCCCTGCAGGCCGTTACGGGCGAGAGGTGCATGCCCATTTGCAATTGTCACAATGGGGCCAAGTGTACTCCAGTAGATCGAAGGTAATCTTTCACAGATGTTATTAAGAATTTATCGATAATAATGAAAGCAGCTTTAAAGCAGTTTTCTGAAGAGATTTTTAGTCATAAAGTCTTGAATATAAAGCATGTACATTAGATATTTAGGCTAGATATTCTTTTTAGATTTAAATTATACCTTCTTATTTAAATTATATTATATTATTGAATAAATTCTACTTCAAAGTCCGGCAGTTTTCAATTCACCACCCCAGTATCCGGTACGTAATTACGGAAATTACGTCTATTGTTATAAAAAGTTGTCTGTGATATTAACCTCAGTGCAATAAATTTATTAGAAAAAATTAAAGCTTCTTCATGCGTCGTCGTCCGTTCGAATGTTCACATTTATCGACCGTGTCGAATTGGCTGAAAGAAAAGGTTTTGAAAAGAAAAAAGATTTGATAGAGCACCAAAATCTGGGTGGTAGACAGTTTTTCTTTATCTAACAATGAGGAGCCTTCAACTTGATTTCTTTAGCAAAATTTCAAATAATCATTTGTTGCTGTGGATTTTTCCACGTAATCTCAAGCAATCAAATGTAAATTTTCACCAGAAACGTTTATAAATAAGATGAATTGAATCGAAAAGTAAAATCTATTAGCATTTATACTCCTTTTTGGTCCCTAGCTCTCGCTCTTGCCAATTCCAAGCGTTCTAATTAAATCTCGCGCCCTAGGGCAATAGCCGTCAATGCCAATGGCTTCATGGTAATAAAAAGGCATCCTCAGACAAGAACGTGTTATTTGTTCGAAAACCATCAACAATGCGCCAACAACAAAGTTCGGGGATGCCTTAAAATTATTTTACTGAAAAGTCATGCATTAAAGGTAGTGATTATTCCAAAGGTAGTGATTATTCATAATAATTGAAAGATATAAACAAAAAGCATGAAAACTGAAATGAAGGACCGGGGAATGAATGCAAAAGGAGCTGGGAAGACATTCAGATAGGAGCGTCGCAGCCTCTCCCCTCGATCGATCCCCGGACCACATTTTCGGCCAAGCTAATATCTGTAAGCAGAAATTCTTTTAAAAGATTCACAACCACAGAAAGTTTTTAAGATTTTAAGTACTTGATTTTAGGTTTTAAGGTGCTTAGTCATTACATATTGCTATGTAAAATAGCAATCAAAAGCTGATATTCTTGACTTTCCAATGAAACAATTTTCTAGAACAGTTGCTGTTCTAGAAGCGGAAATCTGAACGGCATGCCAAACATAAGCATGCCATTTCGATAATATCCATAAGTAAGCCTAGACCCAGATCCCTGATTCCATCAATCAAAAATTGAGGATTTTTGGAGCCAAAATAGCCGCTTTTTTGAATTGAGCATGAGTGAATCATGAGTTGGCTTGAATTTCCTTTTCATTATTTATTGCATTATTTTCTTCACGCACAAAATCACGCACAAAAGCGCAAAAAAAACAGCGCAAACAAAACAGCGCTTAGGCTGATCGTATTATGTTGCTAAAATAAGCTCTGAATTTTTTCTAAACCGTTTTTGGCCATCGTCCACCATCTTCGCCTAGTTTCTCTTCCTAAAGCCTAAAGGAGGTTTGAAGGAGCTCTTTATTTCGGTATCTCAAAAAGGCCCTTCCTTTCGCCTCTCCCTGCAATTTCTTCTCTTTTCCTCCACGTTTCTCGTGTGTTTACAGGTTTTGGAAGTTTC